>JAUCNO010000795.1:9995011-10034606 GCA_032353835.1 Enteromius viviparus | reverse complement strand
ATATATATATACTATATTTCATAGTAAAATGCCACTTGGTTTGATACATGTTATATAATACAACACCATTGAAAAACATTTAAAGTAAGACATTCATTCATTCTTTTTTTTTTTAGCTAATATGCAACTAATATTTATATTTTGCACATAATAAAGCTGTTTTGAATATTCTACACCTGATTAATGTTGAATTAAAAAGTTATCCATACAATTATGCCCTGAAAGCATAAGGATTTTTATTGACGTTGGTTTTAGTGTATTGTTGTTTGCGAGTGAACCATTAGTAAACATAACGACTGAGTCACACATCTGGAGTCAATTATGCTTCATTAGACAGAGTCTATCCATCATCACATGCAGCGGTTAATGGCTCTGGGATTATAGTGTGTGTGTGTGTGTGTGTGTGTGTGTGTGTGTGTGTGTGTGTGTGTGTGTGTGACTTAACACTGTAGCTCACACACCCTCAATGAAATCTATTTCCCATGAAGCTCAATGTAAACAGTAATCCTACCGGCTCTCAGCAGGGTGGCGTCTGAGTGTCTCCCCTGCACGGACTCCCAGCATGCCCTAGCTGGCATCAGGCCAGCGGCTCTACTCAAAACCCTGGTACCAGTCTGCTACCACAAGAGAATAATCTAAAATAAACATCAATGGCACTAAATTTAAATCAGTCATTCAGAAAATATGTTGCTGTTCATCTACAAATCAAAAATTACTATGAGCTCATTATACAAGAGATGGAAATTCACCCAGCACTCTTGTCATCTGCTGATATAATATATATATATATATCATAAATCAAAACTCTGGACTGTTGGTAGTACCAAGAATAGCAAAGTCCACTAAAGGAGGTAGAGCTTATTTGGCTCCCAAACTCTGGAACAGCCTTCCTGATAATGTTCTGGGTTCAGACACACTCTCTCTGTTTAAATCTAGATTAATAAATCTAGATAAACACATCTTTTTAGCCAAGCATTCGAATAATGCATCTCAACTTTTCCTGCAGTTATATCTGATCAGATGTTCATTATTAATCTTTTAGCTCTGGTTTAACAAATCTTCATTTTCTTAGTTTGAACAGCAGCTACGCTAATCTTGTTCCTATTTGTTCTGTTCTGCCATGGGATTGTCATCCCGTGGTAACTAGGAATTAACAAGCTCCAGCCTGGATCAAGAACACTTAAGAAGAGATGATGCCAACCCCACAGAGGACTTCAGATGATGCCAACCCTGAAACAACACACAGACTACCGAACTCTTCGACTGTTCCTTGTCTGTTTGATTGTTAAATTGATCTTTATCTCACATCTGTACATTTACAAACCACTACTACATTTACTGTACATTACTTTGGTGTAAAGCTGCTTTGCAATGATATGTAGCCTATCGTGAAAAGCACTATACAAATCAATTTGAATTGAATTGAATTGAACTTGTGGTGTCTGGAGGACTAAACTTTAAACTTGTTAAAAGTGATTTTGTTAGATTGAATTAGATCCCTCTTAATTCTGGTCCAAATTAAGCTAGTACTGTAAACTGCAGCCATGCTAAGTCATATTCAGAGCTAAAGATGTCATTTAAAACGTGAGGATTTGAATGACATCACTGCCAGAGGGTGAATAATGAAACAATCTCTATAAAAAGACAACATGGTGTTAAATGTTAACTGCTTTATGAGCTAATATGTGAAGCTAACCTCAACACGGTTGATGAGCATCAAAGAAAGAGGGGGTAAATATCATGGAAAGTCTTTGCCATTTACCACAATTGAGGTTGACACAGTTGTATGGCAAACATTAAAGTGTGATAAAGATGTAAAAATGTCGCGCCCTCCGGCAGTTCACTTTTATGTGTCTGTTCATTATGGAAAGATCTACATGCAATACTTTATATAACCTTAACTACTATTTTAAGGGGACCACACATGTGGTATGCTTTATGTACTTTGTAATTTATTTATAAATCCATTTTAATTTCACAAAGCCTCACCATTAATCATCAGATTTTTTTTTAAGAAAATAAATGCATAGATTATATAGGCTACTTTAGGCAAATCAGAAAAGTATAATGTGTGTGTGTGTGTTCCATTAATTGCTTCTGGTACAGCAAAGTAGTGCGGCATGTTTCTCCTTCATTCTCACGCAAGCAATACTTTCAAACATTTAAAAAACGCTATAAATGGAGATGATCTGAGAACATTAACAAACGTACTTGCAAGACCATGAAATTACTATACATTCCGTGTAAATTGAGCAGCTGCACTGCTACGTGACCAATGCACATGCTTCAGAAAGTCCCATTAATATCAAAATAAACACATCATTCATGTGGACTTGTTTTGCGATAAAATGAGCAAGGAGGAGAATTGCAAAGAAAAACAAAACGTTCAGTTTGTACAGAGGTTCAAATTCTGACATCCTGAGTTTAGCTACTTCACACGATCTGAGATGAAGATAAATAGAATTGCCATCTAAATGGTGCTAAGTGGCCCAAAAACAAGAGCTTACACGCCAATTGAAATCAACAACCACTGAAACAGATCAATTGTATTTACTTCAATAAAGTGTGCGCATTTTTTATATCGAAACACCAACGCGCAATTCTTCATTATTCACTAAAAAAGAGAAAGTTGTTTGTTCCCCGGGAATTTCCTACTATTTTTAGATATTTATTTTTAATGATTAAAACATAAGTATAAACCTTGTGATTTTTTTTTATGACCCAGGACTACAACTCCCATCAGGGATCATCGTTGTAACGTTGTAAGTTAGCCTTTAACGGATTAAAAAAAAAAAAAAACAAGGCGACTCTGAAATTCATATTGGAGGTATTCAGTGTCATTTATATTACAGGTAAAACGTAAAAGTCTCACGTAGTACGCAACCATGCTCACAAATCTAGCAGTTAGCCTACAAATTGACGTCATAACTGAAGGGCTATTGATTGGCGGGCAGAGCAGAGAGAGGTGAAAGGTTAACGCATGGGTTTGGATGATCAAGCGGGCTGCAAACACTCAAACACACCAGCTTTTGTCTATTTCCGCGTGTTTTGTAGGGAATTGATCTGCAGATATTTCATCTAACGCATATGTAAGGTAACGAAATTCGTTATTTAACGCAGTTCAGTCGTTTTATATTGGTAGTTGGCGTCAGTTCACCCTCAGATAAGTTAGACGGCTAAGCTAACACAAAGTTTTTACGGTTTGACATCTGAACACGTATGTTAAGCAACACAAATCGGTTAATATAAAACAAAACGCATTAAATCATCGTGTTGCATCTCTTTTAAGTGTGTATTCAGTGTAATGGCCGAGAGACCAGAGGACCTCAATCTTCCCAATGCTGTTATCACACGGATTATAAAGGAAGCGGTAAGTGTCATCATACAGTTATTACATAGCACGCGTTAAATAGCCGAAAAACAGTTTAGGACAAAACAATAGATACGTGTCATGTTAATTGTCTTTTTAAATCACTACCGTCAGTTATATTGTGTTTTATTATGCAGTCAACCTGTCTTCTTCGTGTTTAGTTGCCAGACGGAGTTAACGTTTCCAAGGAGGCAAGAAGAGCGATATCTCAAGCAGCCAGTGTTTTCGTTCTCTATGCAACATCTTGGTAAGGCAAACGTTATTGTTATTAAACGTTTTGTTATGAGAAGTTTTACTCTGGAAACCCACTCAAACCTTTACTGTTTTGTTGACACTAGTGCAAACAATTTTGCTATGAAAGCAAAAAGGAAGACCCTGAACGCTGGAGATGTGATGTCAGCTATGGAGGAGATGGAGTTTGAGCGTTTCTTGCAACCCTTGCGAGAAGCACTTGAAGGTAAATGCTATGTGAAGCCCAAAGAGTCCTGGTCCAGAGATGTATGAAATATTTAAAGCATTGGACACGTGTGTAACTGTTTTTTTTTCTTTTTTCTTCAGCTTACAAGAAAGGTCAGAAAGGCAAGAAGGAGGCATCGGAGCAAAAACGTAAGGACAAGGAGAAGAAAAACGGCACAGATGAGAACGACAAAAGTAGAGATGAAGAGGAAGATGAGCACATGGATGATGAGCAGGAGGGAGAGAATGAGGGGGAGGAAGAGGATGTGGAGAACTGAGAGCAAACCGGATTTTTATATTTGTTCAGTCCGTCCTGGTTTCCATCAACCATTTCCACATTAATGGTGGGACAAGGACAAGCCTATGGTACTGAATACAAATGTTTCACTTTGAACTAAAAAAAACTGCTTTCCTGAAGAGTTCTCCTTTGAATACAGTGGGTTATATTTCAACTGAAAAGGCACATTGTCTCCTCAAATTCACTTTAATCAGTAATACATAACACCGTAATGCCCACAGTAAAGCAAATAAATTTACTGTTACTGGAGTCAAGAAATGGGGAAAATGAGTGTCAATTTACAAGGAATAACAATGTTCTTCAAACATTTTGTAAACAAGGTTTCTGCTGTTGCGAAACATTTGTACTCAGCCAGTCCCCCCCCCAGTTTCAAGAGTATGGCCATGTGGAATTGCCCCTAGACCAGCCTTTTTGTACAGAAACTTTATACGCCTTAGGAATTTCAAATGTTTTTTTCAAATAAATGTCAATTTAAAACTGTATTTGGTCATGACTTTGTCTTACTGCAAAAAAAAAGCCATATCTTCAGTTCTTTGAGTTTTGGTTTCAAAATATGGTAATCTATACAGTAATCTTCCACTCGTAACCAAAGTAGTATTTCCCCCCCCCTTTTTGAACTAAGGTTACCAATGCCATCTTAAATGGGCTTAAAAAGGTAGTGTCCAAGTTAACATGATATGAACGCTGGAGATGTGATGTCAGCTATGGAGGAGATGGAGTTTGAGCGTTTCTTGCAACCCTTGCGAGAAGCACTTGAAGGTAAATGCTATGTGAAGCCCAAAGAGTCCTGGTCCAGAGATGTATGAAATATTTAAAGCATTGGACACGTGTGTAACTTTTTTTCTTTTTTCTTCAGCTTACAAGAAAGGTCAGAAAGGCCTTTTAAAAAAGGTAGTGTCCAAGTTAACATGATACAAAACTAACTTTATTTTTTTTAATTTACAGCATTTTAATTTAGTCCTGCTTTACAACAACTGAAATAAATGGAAACACTTTGACTTGTCATTTTAATGGTTTTTATTTTGTCTTCAATTTTTCTTTTTTCTCTTTATTCCTGCAAGAAAACAAAACACAGTTAAAATCAACTTCATTTATATAAATAAAAATAAAAGAGGCATGTAATACTTACAGCTGGGCATTCAACTGTGCCACTGTTGATGTCGTCAATGACATCATGGGGAAGACGACCATCAATGGTGCAGCCCACAGACTGAGCTGTGCCAAGAATCTCTTTAATGGTACCTGAGAAACCAAGAACAAGATTAGTTTGTACAGTCATTCTCAAACTCAAACTCACTCATTTATACATTAATGCATGTTCCAGTCTTTTTGGCACAGGGTTATTCACAGAGATGGATAGTCCTGCTTCCTAAAGCTGGGTTATTATTAGCCTCCTCTGGACAGTACTCAGTCCCTTTTACAGACTGGCACAGTGGCGGGAGGCTGATCAATAAATATTGCCATTATATACATAAATGCTTCAACTACATACCACTAAGTTCCCTGGCAATGGATCTGTGCCTCATGACCCGAGCGATGCCGACGATCTCGTCGAAGGTAACACTTCCGGAGTGCTTAACTACAAAAGAAAAGGCAAACATGATACAAACATCAGGCACATAGACAATGCTAATTAACTATTACCACATGCATTACCTTTCAGAAGTTGAGAGTCGTTGAGACTATTTTCTCGTGTATACGTTTTCTCGTGTAACAAATTTTAAAGAGCTTGAACGCATCTTAGCTGAATTCAATTGGACAGCGACATGAGCTCCTCATGTTTTAAACAAATTTTGCAGTATTTGTGTCTGTCGATTTTTTAATTTTTATTTTTCTAAGTGGTTTTGGTTTCAAAACAACCATAAAATAAGTGGCTTTATGGTTACTATCATTACTGAATTTAATGTATCCTGAATTAAAGTATTTAACTCTTACTGACCACAGACTTCTAAAAGGAAGTGTGCATCACACAACATTTTGGCCAACTCCAATAGAAATTGTACCAGACCCTTCGGCACAGAGTTACCCATTAAGATGGGCAGCCCTGTTTCCTAGAGCTGGGTTGTTATTAGCCTTCCTTTGGCAGTACAAAGGTCACTCTTACAGACAAGCACAGTGGCAGGAGGCTTACAGTTAACTACAAAAGGCCAGAACCCAAAAAGAGACTCTAACCTCTAACAAAGTATATTATTGAGGCGAGGTAAAAAGTTACGTACTGTTCTTGACCTTCTTCCTGTCACGGGGAGGTTCCTTCAGCGCCTTGATGATGAGGGCTGAAGCTGATGGCACCACCTCAATCTAGAGAAACAACAAAACCTGTAAGCATCTAAAGGCTAGATGTCCACAAGAGCCAATGTAGAGGCTGAAACACTTCAAGGGCTTACCGCTGCTTGCCTGTTCTGAATGGTCAGTTTCACAGTGATACGCAGACCCTTCCAGTCACTGGTGGCCTTTGCGATGTCATCTCCAACCTTTTTAGGGGACTGAGGGAACAAGGAGAGAACGTAAGATGAGCATACAACAATGTACTATGACACAACTGGTTTGTCCCAAGCCTTTCGGCGCAGAGAGAGCCATTAGTTTGGGGACGCCCTGCTTCCATAAGCTGGATCACTATAAGCCTCCACTGGATTGTTCAAAGTCACTTTTAAAGACTAAGACAGTGGCGGGGGGCTTACAAAGAATGGAAGCAAAATACAGACTTAACCAAGATAGCTATACTTACAAGACCCAAAGGTCCAATTTTGGGGGCCAGTGAGGAAGTGGCACCAACCTCTCCACCTGTGCATCTCATGAACACTAGAAAAAGAGGGGACGAAAAAAAAGTTAGCATTAATGTGCTTTAAGGAAAACTACACTAATTAAAAAGAACTTCTAGATAGTGTTACAGAGTCATCTTTTTCTACTGACCTTCTATTTGAGGTCAATATTAAAACCCTATGACATGCTGTTGTGGTCAGCATGCCAAGGCACCACTACACTAACAGTCACGACACAAGTGGCGAAAAGGATTACATGGCTCTTAGCCTAACCCTAAGGTATGTAATGTTACTAGAATTTTTTTTTGTAGAGATAAGCTTTCAAAAAATTTATACATCCAAAGGATAGCTGGTTAATACATTTGCATACTTTGAAAGGGTAAAAACGAGTTACATTACAATTACACTATGACATCAACATGGTCATTTTGTGTGCGTTACAACGTTATATACACACGTATTCTTGTAGCTTTATAAAGTTACTAAAGACTAGTGATCTCCTTTCTGGGGCTTGGACGTGGTAGCTGCATTGCGGTGTATGCTCTGGCATTAAAAAAAAAAAGTTCCGCAGATGAACTTTTTTTTTTACGGATCTGGAACGATGTGAGGAGCAATCGATGACAATTTTCGTTTGAGTGAATTAAGTGAACCCAACAAGACTCATAACCATTACAGCTTCTGCACAGTTGTCGTCAATGTGCTTACGTTAGACGCCCTTACAGCAGCACGTGAAAACGCGTTATCTTTCTGTGCTGTAAAACTACAGCAAGAAGCGAGTATTTCACGAAAGAGTTTTTTTTTTTTATAACGTTATATATACACATGCACAACGTCAACTCGAATCCTTAACAACGCCACATGCACGGAGAAGCTACAGCTAACTTAGTAAAGATGCTAAGTTATAACGTTATAGCATTTAAAAAGATACGCCTGAATGATAAGCTACATAACGTTACATACTTTATATTATGCATTTAAGTTAACACTCAGCTTGGTTCACCGAAGCTATACCTTCAGGTAGCTTTTTGTAGTTTTACCTTTCTACTCATTTATTAGTCCCAGCACGCGAGAGGCCAAGGCGCAGACATGGCCGCTCAGACCTAATCAGAAATCCATCAAACGGTAACCGTATTCCAGACATACCAACTTTAATCTCGGTGGGGTCGAATTTAGGAGGCATGGTGTATCAGACGATGTTGAGCTGAGTTCGACTTGAATTGGTGAGGGTGTCGGATGAACCCGGATTCGGGACGACCGAAAAGTGTTGCACCTTCACCACAAAAGCGAAAATGGAAAAGACCGAAGAAGCGTGGTGACACCAATATAAAGGCCACGAAGTATCGCGAGAACTGAACAACCTTTCACACTGCGGCGGAGCATTACGTCATTCACAACATCCGAGAAGTAGTTCCTGGTGTGTGTGTACTGGCAGAGAGGGAGTATAGTAGGTAACACGGACCACAAATTAATACTGAATCATTTGCAGAAGCCCATGTTTTGATGAAATTATTTAATTAATTTAGCGGTTAATCGCGTATATTCGTTTTTTGCACGTACGGTATGTACATTGATTTACGTTATATCTCGCGCTATTTGGTTTCAAGACTGGGTTTCAGTAACCATCAAACTCTACGTTAGTCAAAAAGTCATATTTGTGTAGTAAAATGAGTATCGAGTAATCATAATTTGTATCATATTTGCGTGTTTCTTGTCGTAAGCTACTTGATTTTGTTTACACTGTTCTACTGTGTTTTTGTTTCTGTTTTTTTGGTCATCACCGCAGTTAGTCAAGTGTCACACTAACATCTAGAGGCTTGTGTGGATGTTGTGGGGTTTTGACTAGGCAAACAAAATCTCACTTGCCTCAGGATGTTTCTGTTCTACAAAAAGAAGAAACCAAGTGAAGAATCCATAAAACGCCTGGAATACCAGCTATGCTTGGTGAGTTTTATTTATTGATTTTTTGAGGGCAACATCCTACTGAGTGCACTGATTCAAATCTTAACACACGTCTGTTTTGTGCAGGCCAAAGAAGCAGGTGCTGATGATATTCTGGACATTTCTGTCTGTGAGCTTACAGAGGTAAATTACACAAAGCTCTAATATCATTCTTTACACACTGGTGAAATTTCCATCTAAGACAGAGGATGAATCATATCCGAACTTCTATCCATATCACAACAATTCTTAAAAAATGCTTGTCTGCAGGTTCCCTCCAGTGCCTTCTCCATATGTAAAGTCCTCCAGAAGAAAGTGAGTCTTATGTACTGCAGTGTTTTTCTCTGAACCTTTGGCGGGAATCAGATCTTTAACAACTTTCCACTTTAATTGCAGGTGTTAATTCTTCATGGAAATGACCTGAGGTCACTTGTTCCTAAAGGTTGCTGCATTGGTGCCTTAGCAACTTTAAAGGTGAGAGAAATTGATTGGTGACAACATTGCCAAGCAAATAACCACATTACCAAGCTGTCCACTGACAGCATCTCTGTGTGTTAATTTTTAAGGTGTTGGACCTGCATGAAAATAAGCTCACATCACTTCCTGGTGACATTGGGCAGCTTTTGTCCTTGCAGGTATATTTATTGTGACCTTTGTTTATTATGTATCATTTAAAAAACAGAATACTGATGTTGGTGATTCGTAAATGAGCTGTTGGCAATATTGTATATATCACTGTGTGTAGCATTAGGTAGGATAGTGTGTGAAAAGGTTGGGGTTACCAAAAATGTTTTAATTAGAATTTTTATTTAGCAGGAATGCATCACATTTGATCAAAGACCTGTAGTAAAAAACTGCAGGCCTATATTATACATTGATAATAATAAAAATTCAAATAAGCATAAGGATTTCTGAAGGATCATGTGACACTGAAAACTCATTGAAAACTGAAGTGATGGGGGGGGGGGGGAATTATTATTATTAAAAATGTATTAGAAAAATCTCACCAGCAACAAAGTGAAGTCTTCTAGAGCAAGGATCAGATTTCTTTAAATATATTTTTAAATTAATAATTAGTATCCTTTATATTTGTTGCTTATATACAACCTTGATTTCTTCTGTAAGGTGCTGAATGTAGAGAAGAACCACATTAAACAGCTGCCGGACTCTATAGGGGATCTACGCTATCTACAGACACTTAACGTGAAAGGTGTGTTTTGCATTTTTCCAAAATAATTTTGGCACAAAAAAGTATTTGTAATTATTTATTTTTAAGCACTTTCATTAAAGCAATGCAGTATATGTGACATAGCTTTACTTTTATAGTAATTAAAATCATCTAAGAGTTTTATTATTATATTAACATCAAATGAAAGCCTCCATCATTTAAACGCATATTTTGATGGATACAGGGAACAACCTTGCTGTCATTCCTGTGTCTGTGGGACGCATGAGTAGCCTACGTACACTAGACATAAGCGAGAACAGCATTAGAGAATTACCTAAAGAACTGGCCAATGTTCGAACTTTGGAAGTGAGTATTTTAAATCAAAAGCCTATATTTAAGATGTTGGAGTGTATTTGTACAAGCTTAAATTTTAATGTGACTTCTGCAAAGACGTCCTCATGTCTTTATGTGTATATGTGGCATGGCAGAGCCTGATTCTGGATGCACAGGTTATGAGATATCCACCTCCATCAGTGTGCTCCGGCGGCACGGAGGAAGTGCAGCGCTACCTCTGTTCAGGTACACAGTATGCTTTTATTATATTCTGATATGTACATGATGTGCACAATACGCATTATGCACAGGATTTGGTTAAATATTAAAGTGCAACCCCACGTGAAGGCCATTCTTTGCAGCTGGTTTGTTTAATTGGATTTAGAGATGGGTCTGGATTATTGCCCTCCATCCCAGTATCTGCTGCCTGTGCTGGAGCATGATGGAGGGAAGCAGGAGGTGGATTGCGTTGATGGTGAAGAGATGGCCTGGCAGGTCAGTTATCATCATTATTTACCAGCCGTTTCAAACAGTGCCTAAAAATATAGTATGCCATTTGATCTGTTAATGTAACATGTTCTACCTGACATTGCAGAGCAAATTCATGGACTATGAGAAAAGAAAGGTATGTTTGATTTGGTTTCTTTTTGGCTAATGTTGGATCGTCCAGTGAAGTACTATTTCTACGTCTCATTCTCTCTGCTTCTCCACTAGGAGCAGAAACAGCAGGAGAAGTTGATCTTTGAGAAAGATCTTGAAGAGAAACAGAGAGAACACACTCAGCTCCTCCTTCTCAACAACTCCCACAAAGAGGATGTCCTGCTCTCTGTCAAACTGGTAACAATTTTTATTGTAGTGTTGAATGGGGTTTACAAATATTTGATGCATTTAAGTGCATTACACTCACTGATCTATATAATGGGATTTTCTATTGTAGATCAGTGATTACAATACATTTTTGGGGCAGTAGGTTTTTTTCTTCTTCTTTGGACTCACCAAGGTTGCATTTATTTACTACAATATTGTATCATATTATTAAAAGCTGCAGTCTGTAACTTTTGGCACTCTAGCAGATAATAAACAGAATTTTGTGCATCTTGCTGAAGAACATTGTAGTTGGAATTACCTCTTTCTTTTTATGTTTGTGATGAATCGTGCAGGTACTGACAAACCAGTCTAAATAGTCCAAATAGAAACACTTATTATAGGTGTAGCACAAAAATCACAAAAAATGGACTGCAGCTTAAATTTAAAATAACTAGTCTTTTCTATTTTAATAGAATGTCTCAAGTATTGCATGCATTTAGTATAGTAGAAATCTTTTATTACATTATAAATGTATTTACTGCCACATCTAATCGATTTAATTTTGTTCATTCTGAAGAAAATGAAGCAATGCAACAGGTTGTACTGTCACTAAACTTAGCTAGCTAATCAAAACACGTTTCATTTACCATGAGCTTATCAGAGAGACATGTCTCTGTGCTTTTCTGTCTCTCAGGAGCAGCAACGGTTGGAGTTAGGTGTGTCTCAGCAGCAGAAGGCCCAGGAAACAGAGAGGCAGAAAATGCTGGATAAAGTACGTCTGGCAGAGAACAATATCATGAGTCGCATCTCTGACCTCCTACTTGATAACAAACGGTGAGGGTACCGTGTAAACCATTTTTAAAATATCTTGTGTTTTTTTTAGCTATCATTATCACTTTAGTCATCCTTTAGTATTCTGTAATTGAAGGGTGGTCATTTATTCAGCATTTCTGCTTATTTGATTATAGCCAGGCAAAGAGCGCCGAGTTTCTGCAAGCTCTGGAGAAAGACCGGTGAGTGGAAATTATGCGTGGGTTGAACTCTCTAATGGAATATGGGCTCCTGCCATCAATGCAATTCTTGCTAAGTGAATTTCTTTCTTTCTAATGGCGCCACTTAAGAAAAGCTCAGTCCAGATTTAGTGCAAGCACTGAGCTGTTTGGACAGTGCCACTGTTGTGGTGCTTCTGGAGCAAACAGATTGAAGTTTAACATTTACTGTTACATTCAGGTATTTTTGGAGATGTCAGAAAAATCTGGAGTGCTGCTTTATGTTGTGGTTTTACAAACACTGCAGTGTGTATCAGAATACAATATCAGATATATACACTACTGTTTAAAAGTTTGGGGTTGATAAGGTTTTTAATGTTTTTGAAAGAAGTCTCATATTCTTATTTATTTGATAAAAAACACAGGAATATTGCACAAAAAAAGCCGTTTGATTTATGTTATGCATCCTAGTTTAATAATAGTAATAAAATAAAACAATTATAAAAGTAATAGTCATCTCCTTGAAATGTTTCTTCATTACTGACCATAAACGTTTTGAACTGTATGTAGATGTTAGATGTCACACACATGGTGGAATGGGAAAAATCTGGGACTTTTTTTTTAATTTGAAAAGAGATATGTATTTGTTGTGTTTTTAGTATACGAATGGAACACCTTACTGCCATCACACAGGATGAAGCCAACTCTCTCAGGAAGAAGGAAGTGGCAAGTGAGTTTTAGAAATTACAGTTATCATTAAAACTGGCTTATTGTTTTACAGTTATTTCAGATATTTGGTTTTTAGATTTATTAAGAAAGTCATTAGAAGCTCTTGTCAAACATCTCCAGACATGCTGGTGCTTTGGTAGACATAGTTTGAATTAGACCTCCCAATTTCTCTCCCCTGCTCTTCTTCCTATTTTTTGTCATATCTATTACCTCCATCAGTAAAAAAAAATATTTCAAAGAAAGTAAACTGTTTGCAGTAGTTCTGAAAAGGCTACATGTTTGCAGGTGCCATGCAGAGGATGCTGTCAGAGAGCTACTCTTTAAGGTTACTTCAGGAGGCCAGGGAAGCCAAGACACAGATTCTGGTGTCTGAGGCCTGCAGGAGGTGCTTCAGTTACCACCATTACATATTCTCATATGACTTCATATGACTTTCAATTGTATGACCACTTGCTTGGATTTCAAACTGACATTCTCTGATTTTAAAATCCCCCTTCCTATCCTTGATTTAGTTTGGACTATATGGATAGAAAGTTTGACCAAGTGCTGTCCCTGCAGCAGCTAGACAAGAGCAAAGCCATTAGTCAGATCCTTCAAGAGGTAACTATTTAAATCACTAACCTTGAAAACTCTTGTTAAAACTAGTTTGCTCTCTATCCATCTATTCATTCCACAGGCAAAAATACATTAATGAACTACTGTAGATATTACAGGTTGTGCATAGTTGTCTGGTAGGTCTAGAATGATTAACCCTAATTGGCTTTTTGTCTGCAGGAGGAAATGCAGAAGGCCGCCTTTGAAGCCCTCCAACTCCAGAAGGACAGTGTGCATGCTTATATCCGTAATCAGGTATGCCGATTAAAGTTTTTTTAGGATAGAAGAGCCAATAAGATTATACTACATGTTAATTGAAGGAGTTTAATCAGCATTGTCATTTATTAACATAAAGCACCATTCGGAAGTTTGGGGTGGATCTTTTTTTAAAGAAGTAACCAAGGCTACGTTTATTTGATTAAAAACACACTGAAACAGTAATACAGTTTAAAATCACTGTTTTCTGTTTTTAGGAATTACATTTATTTCATTCTAATATGCTGATTTGGTGCTCAAGAAACAATTCTCATTATCAAGCCTGAGATTTGTGTTCAGAAACATTTATTTAAAATAGATATGTGTAATAATCTGTGGATTGATACATTTTTACGGCCATGCTGAATACATTGATTAATTTCCTAGAAAAAATGACTCTCAGACTTTTAAATGGTCCTATAATCATTAACAATAAACACTTGATGGGTATTTTGTGGTTAGCTTATATAATGTTAACGTGAGTAATGTTTTGGATGGTCTTGTGTAGTCATTCTAGTCATTAAAAGCTTTTTTTTGGTTTCAGTCAGCCCATGCTTCTCACATCTCCACCTCTCATTGGATGCAGAACCCAAAAGGTGTCTGTTTTATCATGTCTCCATGGGGCCATTCACACCCCCACTGTATGCTTTTATCCATAGATTAAACTCATAGAGGCAGAGTTAATGCAGTTGACAAAGCTGGAGGTTAAGAGGAGGAATTTGGACACTGAGAACCTGCAGGTACGTAGCAGCAGTAGATGATGTGGTGGTTTCCTGTCGGTGCTTCATCATGCTGTGGAGTGTAGAGAGGAGTACTGATGTCTCTGTCATCACACATCGCTTCTGTTCCTTAATTTTACATTTCTCTTTTACTCTCAGATTTCTTGTTCATTTTTTATCCCATTCCTGTTTAAATATCATGCTCACACCACCTCTATGAGTGTTTGAATCCTTTGTGTGTTTTGTGTGTGTGTGTGTGTGTATTTACTGTGTGTATTTGTGTGGTAGGAGGTGTTAGCTGACCAGAGGACTGCTCTGACTGATCTACTGCAGCAGTTACTTAAACAGAAAGACCAAAGGGAGGAGGAGCTCAGGATAGTTTTGGTTAGTGATTATGGACCAATTTTTCTGATTTCTCTAAACAGACACTCAACATTGGACCAGTTAACTGAAACATTTCCATGCTTCAGCCACTTTTGCTGAAGTCACATTTAGGAAACGCCTCTTGGGCATCCAAGTGCATCTCCTATCTCTTTGAATGTGGAAACATCAAATTCTCCAAAACTGTTTACTAAGCTTATGATTAAATATTGTTTTTGAAATCACTAATAAAATTTGACAAAACTGTGTTAAATGTTAAAAAGAAATGTTGTTTCTTTTTCTCAAATAGCATTATAAAAACTTATTTCTCAGGCGAGATTGCATGCGCAGTCCTAGGCACACTAACGGCAGATGCGGTGATGTGCTGACTTCACAGATCAGTGATTGGCTATTTTATTTTGAAGGCGGGGCTTCTTGTGATTGATCCGCCATATTAAGCATTTAAGTTGTCCCCATTCAGAACTATACGAGTGACACGTCTTGGTCTTTGGTCATACTGAGACTATGTTAGTTATTATTATTTATTTATTTGTTGTATTTAA
The DNA here is from genome assembly GCA_032353835.1 of Enteromius viviparus. NCBI lineage: Eukaryota > Metazoa > Chordata > Actinopteri > Cypriniformes > Cyprinidae > Enteromius > Enteromius viviparus. The sequence goes on along the minus strand of JAUCNO010000795.1, from coordinate 10,019,268 downwards.
CAGCCTTTAAAACAACATGAAATCCTTTCATTTTTTACAAAGTTTATTTAATTTAGATATTATTTTGTACAAGTTTGTTTTATTTCAATGCATTATATTTTACTGCCTAATATATTCATTTAGTAAAGCTTAAAAAAAATATAAAAGACAGGTCCATTTGAAAACCCCTGCAATATGCCTGATTAATGTGGAAAAATGTATTTCGCAATTTTAGTAGTCTATTTGTAGTAGTCACTGGGTTTAAAAAAATATACAACCTGATACATAGTGTTGAATTTGTGTTGGGCTTTGTTAAAAGCAACCAATGCATATGTATGTTGCTTGTAATTCATAAGCATGGCACTGAGTCTGTTTTTTTTTTTTTAGATGGAGATGGAGAAGAAAAGTGAATCCAATCAGCAGAACTACTGGATGATCCAGTATCAAAGGCTCCTGGATGCCAAACCTCTGTCTCTGCGGATGCAGGTCGGAGCAGCTCTCCTATAGCCTCATAGACCCTGTGTTTAAATCACAAAATCGCGCTCACCTCTCCTTTCTCCTCAGGAGGCAGCTGTGGATGCAGATCTGGGGAATCTGCTGTGTAAACTCTCTGCTCAACACTACCTGCCAATCATAGCTCACCATCGAATCACCGCTGAGGCCTTGCGACACATGACCACTAAAGACCTTAGAAAGGTCAGCCACATTTCCTTCTGTGCTTTAAATAGTGTGTGCCTCTATGAATTTGTCTTTGAAGGTTTACATCCATTTAAATCTCTTCTGCTTTACTGCAGTTGGGGGTCAATGAGGTTGGAGTGCAGAAAGCTCTTCTGCACTGGGCTAGAGAGCGCACTCTGTCTGACCGTAAGAACATACATTTTCTCATGAGCGATGCTTTTTTTAATTAACTGCACAGTGATGTTTTGGGTTTTAAGTTGCGATTGAGGGTCTCATAAAATATTTGCACCTCCAGCGTTCCCTAAAACAACAAAAGAGCTGCAGGAAGCTGGTCCATCCACCCCAAGCGCCTCACTTCAGCAGCAGCTCACTCCTCCGCTGACCCCCAGCACCCCTCTCACCCCCACTGCCCCAAGTCCTGATAGATGGAGCAGTTCTGAGTGTGTGGTGTGCATGGAACATGAGGTAAGGCTAATGATGCAATTTTCAGTTCTGCTTTTTAAAAGAACAAGGTTTTTTTGAAACAGGAATTCTTTGTAGCTATCCAAAAGATTTGCTTTGCAGCAGCTTTGAAAGAAAGAAACTGTAATTTGCTCCTCTGTTCTGCTCCGTCACAGTCACAGGTGATCTTCCTGCCGTGTGGACATGTATGCTGTTGCCAGACCTGCAGTGATGCCCTGCAGTCCTGCCCTCTGTGCCGTGGCTCTTTATCTCAGCGGGTCCGTATTTACCACGGCTGAAGCGGGCGAGCATCCTTACATGGTCAGGATCATACCTTGTGTCATTGTTTCCCCCCCCCAATTTGCTGCATGAAATCATAGTCTATGAACCTTCAAGCACTTTAGGAGTTACTGGATTTTTTTCTTTCACTCCCGCTACAACTAGCCAGTCAAAGAGTCACAGAACCTATACATTTGTCTAAATGCATAAAGTTTTATTATTGCTACTCACATTTAAATACATTAAAAGCAGGAAAGTATTTGATAATGGTTCATTTAACTCAAACATAATAGGAATAGATAATAAGATGACTGTTGAACTATAATATAGCCCTTGATGTACCCACTCTATGCACTTGTGCCTCTTTTGTATTTGATTTCCAGTCATCTCAACTACATTTTAAATATCTGCATGTTCTCTACACCAAATCATAATACAGTAAAAGCAAATGTATCACCACTCAGGGGGTTTCACACCAAGGGCAGTAACTGTAATGCTAAAGTTTTAGTTATCAGCTATAATGACATATATCATTGGAATTAGCTGATGAACAGTAAAAATATTTACAGCCAATCAGAATCTGCCCGAATTTAAAGAGCTTGAGCATTTAAAGTGACAGCTGACATAAGTATAGTATGCTCTTATAATAAACAGATTGCCCGTTGGTGTGGATGCTTATACATTTATGGTTAAATTTGTCATTATACTTACTGTTCTTGGTGTGAAAGGACCTATACTCTATACTACTTCAACCAATTAAGTTCAAGTAATTTTTAATTAAAATTTTTAATATTTTTAACTGACTTGGCAACACAGGAGATTAGACAATTATAGGTTTAAGGTCAACTTTCCTGAAGGCGTTGTACTTCTTACATTCATTCTAACAACTGCACTGTTAGTCCTTTTTACATTTTCAGCAAATTTAAGTATTGTAAACACATGATAGTGTTTCCTAAATGTGTGTACTTCTGTGAACCTCTCTTTATCCAAGTGCTCTTATATGCAACTCTGCTTCTCACTGAACACGTACAGAATGAAAAACTAATCTGTCTGTAAATAAAACAATGATCAATTAATTTCTTTAAGTAAAAGCTAAAAGCTTTAAGTGTTTATAAGCATGATAAAAACGTTTAATCTGTGTGCTTTGTGTGATGCAGTTATGCTGTATGGATCAGACTGGACAAATATGTTTTTATTTGCTGTGCATCTGCCATTTAAGAAAAAAAAGTGAGAAAAAAATTAGAATGTTTAGTAGACATTACTGTAGTATAAACTACCCTCTGGTGGCAGGTTATTATTAACTTATGTACACACTGTATTCCTCCTGCTCTTATTTTATATCATAAGAACTGATACAGCTTGTGCTTATTTTATACAACACAAATGGCACCTTATCTGTGATGTTATCAGTGAGATTGAATCTCTAAGTTACATTCATTTACAATATATGTGCTGCCATTACGTGTTTTCTGTTGTTGTCTGATTCAATTTTTATTTAGGTTTTATAATTGTACCCAACCAACCACATCCATTGAAATGCTGCCTATTCATTTTGAAGTGTTAATAAAACTGCTAGACAATATGTTCTAGTGTCCTAATAAGACGTTTATTTTTATGACAGTATTTTGTTGTTTAGAAATAAAATATCATAAATGTTAATTAGCATTATGTTAAGATTTTACATTTACTTATATTTTGTCTATTTTTTTTTTTTACATAACAGTCAATAAATCAATATTAGTCCACAAATTGATTAGGTTAGACTTTTGCAATATTTTTAAACCTAAATACTATATTAAATAATGTTCTCAATGAAAAAAGTTGGAAACCTGAAGTAAAGATAACATCTAGTTAACCTAAACTTGGCATTTCCAGTTGTATCCAGTCATATGGATCAGTATTCTTCCCTGAAAAACGGCCTTACTTTGAAACACTGGGAAATGATTGGCGATCCATTGATTGGACAATTATTAGACTTCTTAACTGTGATTGGACAGCAGCAATGTATGTGAACCACTGCTGAAGGTAGAGCAGACTGCAATATCTACAGTTTTTCTGTTAGCATAAATCCTTCCTTTTTAATGTTGACCTTTTCCCGCTATTTCATTGTTTTCCTTCCCCATGTTTTTGATTTGCAAACACTCTACAGTTGACAAGCACTCTTCCTCTGTTTTATCTTCATCTACGCCTGATTCAAGCTCCCTTGGTTCTGAGAGAAGTTTCACGGTGATACTCTGCAATGGAAGCAGACATCAGCAAAACCCCAAATCACTGTATAGATGGACCTGATTGGTTGAAGGGTACCTTGTTGGTGTTTTGGAGGATCTCCAGCACCGTGTGTCCACTGTAAGATTCCTGTGAATCAAACTCTGTCCTGAGAGACTCAAACACTCCATTCAGCAATTGCTTCACCTGCACATATTATTTTTTTCAATTATTTTGTGATGTTGTACTTAGATTCTCATATTAAAGCGCCTCTTGGGAGTTCCAAACAACAGGTTGACATGCATGCAAGGTCAAAAAAAAAACGTGATTTTTCCAAACTCGCTTATAGCTTGATTTCTTCTAAAGTAGTGTTTTTGAGCTTGTAACAATCCAAAAGCGCAATGTAGTGGCAATTAATGAATTTGCATTTTGATTCAGAACCAACACAAAAGGACTATATACACCGTGCAGGATGTTTTTATTCACTAAGAGCTGTATGATAGGTAATTTTCAAAAATCTTTAATAGGGGCACTTTATAATATATGACCCTAGACCACAAAACCAGTCTTAAGTCGCCAAGGTTTATTTGTAGCAATATCCAAAAATACATTGCATGGGTCAAAATTATTGATTTTTTTTTATGCCAAAAATCATTAGGAAATTAAGTAAAGATCATGTTACATGAAGATTTTTTCGTAAAAATTCCTATCAAAATGTAATTTTGGATTAGTAAAATGCATTGATAAGATATTCATTTGGACAACTTTAACAGTGATTTGCTCAGTATTTAGTTTTTTTTTTTGCACCCTCCGATTCCAGATTTTCAAATAGATGTATCTCGGCCAAATATTGTACTATCCTAATAAACCATGTATAAATAGAAAGCTTTTTTATTGAGCTTTTCTACGATGTATACATCTCAGATTTGTAAAATTTTACCTTATGACTGGTTTTTTGGTCCAGGGTCACATGGACAAAAATGTAAATAAGAGATTAAAGGGATTCTCCATCTACCTGCCTGACAGGACCTGCGAGAGAAAACTGCTCTTATTGAAGTATTAAATTAGACAGATGAGAACCTTTGTATGCACTCATATTATGCCCACCTGAACCAGATTCTCCTTTTCGGCTCTCAGATCTCGCATCTCCTCGTGCATGTTTTGTATGATGTCCTCCATCTGTTTGCACTTCTGCTTCTCTGCCCTCTGCTGGAGATTGAGCGCCTCCTGCGGCAGCTGATGTGCTTGTGTGAAGGAGGAACCCAGTTCTCCAGATAAACGAACCTGAAAGAGAGATCATTTATTATAGTATATTGAGCTTATAAAACTACATAGCATAATTTAGCAAGTCCACTTGTCTGTTGTACCTTTTCCTGCTCAGTCTGAAGGCGGCAAGTCTGGCTGTGTTGCTGCTCCATATACCTGCACTCACAGAGTAAACCAAGAAGGGTTAGAAGGGTTTTTTAAATCGTTAATCTGTCTGGAAAGCAGGAAATTGAAGTGCGAACAAAGGGCTAGGACACACCTCTTATTCTCCTCCACCTGAGAACTCTTCTCCAGAGCCTCCTTTTTCAGACACATACTCTCCTAAAACACAGATGGCATTTAATAGGCTATTGCAAAATTATCCTTATAGTAAATAAAAGTATTGTATTCAAACCTGAATAATTCTCTGAATGTTGTGTAGGATAATGTTTGTCTCTAAGGACGCAGAGGACAGGCTGAAAGAGAAGTGACCCTCTTTTTGCAGCTCATCCACCTGGGAACAATGAATCAAATAGTTTTTTAATCTAAATAACAATAGGAACTAATTAAAAAAATATATATAATAATCCATAGTGCACCAATATACCTTGCAGGTCAGCTGGTCCACTCTGCGTGCCAGCTTTTCAATAGCCAGCAGAATTTCTGTGTTGTGTTGGCGAGCATCAGACATAAGGAATGATGTAATATCAGGGGCTATTTGTGTTGTGTGTTTGCACAAAAAAATGGCAAATGAGTAAAATAAAGTGACACATTTCAGCAAGAGTTTGTGTACAAAAGTACTAGGCTTACCTTGGTATGGAATATGCTGGGATGGGTAGACTGAGGCAAATGAATCTAGCTGTGCTGGAAAATTAGGATTTTGCCTGAAGGAATACTGCTGTGGATCCAAAAAATTAAGAAAGAATTTATATATGTATAATAATGCACAGTATATATAAATATATAAAAAATGTTTTGGTTTTTTTACCATCTCACATTACTGTGCAAATAATGGGGTCAGTAGTTTTTTTCTGCTGCAGAAATTATTATTTCAATTATTTAAAAAATCTATTATTTCTGTAATAATTTCAAAATAACAGTATTTATTAAAAAATCTGATTTTGTTTCTTTACAAAGTACAGTAACAGTCTTTGCTGTCACTTTTGATCAATTTCATACATCATCTAGAAGTATAATTTTCCATTAAGAATTACACTACATAAAATGAAATCATATTAATTAAAATGCAATGCTGGATCTCACCTGAAATCCTTGAGTAGTGTTTAAGTCTGCTTCTGGTGCCACTGCTTCCTGTTTCTGAGCATCATCAGGCTGATACGACCCTATAACAAAAATCAGTACATGAAAACAAAGATCCAGTCAGTCACTCTAATATTATCGGAAGACTTAACTAATATTAAAAAAGTTATTATTTGTAATATTTTTTTTCCACATACAAGATGGAGAACGGCAAGGCATTGGTGCAGGTTTTGGGGAGAGGGAGTGTGAAGGAGAGGGGTCACAAATCAATCCACTTGTATCCTGCACACAGAGACATAAGAGGGTTTATTTTTTATTTCTTAAATGTGTGTGATGTAAATAACCTCTTCAGTCCTCCTGACCTCCGTTTCTGAGTCGCTGGGATCAGGCTGAGCCGGAATGGCTCCAGTGAGAAAGGGAAGCATGGGTTGACCCATCTTGGCTATACGTGAGATTAGCTTGGATTTGGAAAAACCTGAACTCTGCAAGAAAGAAATATATTTGGAGCTTTAGCATTTTAACCACGTCAGGCATGTCTAAATGTTAAGGTAAAGGCTACTCACTGTCAGGGATACAGATGCCACCTTCCCCTTAGGTGTTTGGACTCTGAATACAAATGATCAATAAATTCATACAAATTAGCTTATTGACATGTGTCGAGATAATTAAAATACCTGTATGACAAATCATTATAGGCTATTTAACTAGTGCTGTCCAAAGTTTAATCATACGCAAAAGTAGTTTTTGCCTATATAATATATGTGTGTGTACTGTGTATATTTATTATGTACATAAAAATACACACATACATGTATTTATTTAAGAAAAATATGTTTCATTTATATATATATATTCAAATATATTTATGTGATATAAATTAGACAAATATAAATATATGTAACTATATTTACATGTAAATATCTGTATGTGTGTGTATTTTTATATACATGACAAATATACAAAATACACACATACAGTGCCCTCCATTAATATTGGCACCCTTGGTAAATCTGATCAAAGGTGGCTGTGATTCTAGACTACTCTCTCTTATTTGTTAATCATAAAACATGTTAAATGTTGTTAGATTTATGCCTAAATCTAGAAGACAAAAACTGTTTGGAGATGGAATAAATGGTGAAGTTAATTCAAAATATCAACAATTGCAAAGTTTATCATGTACACACTTTGGCTTATCTGTATCATTGACTGATTGGCTGGTGTTCTCTTCAGTCTGAGATTCTGAACAGGAGCTTGGAGATGTACTGAAAGTGTCAACTGATCCCTGACTATGTCGGTCTTTGGAATATTTAACCTACATGTAGAAAAATATACGAACAAAAAAAAGTTAGAGAGAGAGATTAGAGATGTTTTGTGGTATATTAAATTATATTCACATTGTCAGAGCCTTACTCTATGAATCGCAACCTCAAACACCAGAGTGCTGTTTGCTGGCACATGGATGCCCTTTGACCCATGACCCATACTAGGAGGGACGATAAGGAGCCGCTGACCTCCTTTTTGCATGCCAAGCATCCCGTCCTCCCATCCCTGTGAGACAGAGCAATGTAACAACAGAAACAGAAACAACATTTTTCTGTTTAAAAACAATTCTATTTCATTTTCATTTTAAAGCTTTGCTGCTGCTGCTCACCCTCTGAGCTTTGCCTGATCTAAGCTTCACTCGCTGCAGCTTTTCTTTGCCCAAATTGGAATCAAACACCTGACAAAAACAGACAGAAACACTGAACTTTCCCATTTATAGATCTCCAGCTGGCAGCTGCACAGCAATCATGCCAGACAGACTTGCCAGTCGACTGATTAGTTCAATGAGCGCATGACTTATATTGAGCCGCGACTAATCAACGAAAGCGTGCACAGTAAGCTGCGGTGGGCTTCATGTGCACGACTACTATTTAAAAAGTTTAAGTTAAAGAAAAAGTACATACTGTTTGCATTTAGATAAGTAGTGATTCCAATTTCCTGCAATTGAAAGAAAAGTTCAACAACAACAAAATTGAGAATAATCACCTGTCCTAGAGAATTGTTCTGTAAAATCCATCCAGAGTAGGCAACCTCCACTGTGTCCCCGACATCAACAGCTTGACCTTCTCCTTGCTCCAGGTCCTGAGTGACCAGAGAGTCTGATGAAGCCTCACTGTTCCACCGGGCCACGCACACCTGAGAGAAACACACTCAGAGGTCATTTCACCAAACACATAGTGCGTCTGTAAAATTTTAAGATGAACCCTGCAGCTTTGAAGTAAATAAGTGGCACACTTTGAAAAACTTAAATAATTTATTCCAAAACCATAATCCATCAATTTTAATTAAACAAACATTTCAGTTTAAGTATTACCTCCTTATAGAACTCAGGCCTGGACTTTGCTGAGTCAAACAATAAAGACCAGTTTTGCTGCTGGTCATCATAGAAAGTGACATAGTTACAGGGCTGAACCTGTGGATAAGTATAAAGAACTCATGAGTGCAGCATCTAACACGACAAAACACAATAGAATAGAATAGAATAGAATAGAATAGAATAGAATAGAATAGAATACTCACTGTAAGAACAAATCCACGATGGATTCGAGCTGCACTGATCTGCTTTTGTTTACTGTCGTACAACAGAATCTTGTACTAGAAGTGGGAAAAAAAAGAAATATATATATATATATACCCTGAAATTGTACTTTTAATATTAGAATAATTAATAAATTAGAACAACTAATTTTGTGCAGCAGGCCAACTAAAGATACATTGAAGTATATATATATATATATATTTTTTTTATACTATAGATAAGGTTTTGTTAATTAGCTTCTCTTACCTCTTTGGTGCCATGGTTTCCTAAAACAGCAGCTCCTATCTTGCCTTGCTTTACATATTGTCCATTCACACTGGTGGAAAATCAAAGCTCATTTAAGAAATGTGTGAACTACTACTAATTCAGAGCCTCATAAACATCCTTTAATTGCCATATTTATACTAACAAGCTGAATGCATGAACAGCTGTAGCAAACAGCACAGCTGGAGCACATGGAGGAGGGACGGACTTCTGAGGAGGCGGGCCTTTAGAAAAACACTGATTAAACCACGAGCAATTATGTGCACACATTAATATTCAAAATGATCAGAAGAGGAAAAAAGGCGAAAAAAGGCTTTGCGACTATTTGCTGTACCACCTACCTAATATGGCGCAGGACTTTTTTGGCTGTTTAGGAGCAGTGAATTGGAAGGACTCGTTTCCTTGACTCTCTGCTCGGTCCAGACCGAAGAGAGAGGCCAACTTTGCTCTATAAGAATACAAACACACACACATACTTTTACATCTTTATAGTACAAATTTAAATCACTCAGTTACTCACTTTAAATTTAATGCACACAGATGGAAAAATCTCAGTGTGAATTTATGTGACACAATTACCCATTTAATGTTTTGCATATTTTAAACATCCATCCATATTTATGTAATCTGTTGCGATTTTAAATCCCAATGAATGTTTCCAAATGCATGAAAGCAAGCTATGAATTAAAAACCATATGTAGACTTTCGATTCAACAAAAACAGCAAAAGAATGTTATGTGGAAATTACACAGATGTCATTGCCAGGATAGCCAGAAGAAGCCTTGTGAAAATACAGTACATGTTAATATTTTAAAATATTATAGGCTATACTTTAAGTTAATATGTTGATGGCATACAGAATCAACAAAGCAGTTTTTTGTTTTATCTAATCACCGGACCAAAACAATTACAGAACAATAAGGTCCTGTCTAGCATCTATGATTAAATCCACATGAAAGAAGACACATTTGACCTGTCTGCACTGACCCTTGAACCTCTCTCCACAGATAGTCAGTGTCCCATACAGCTGACATGGCCGCCAGCTTTCTGTCACTGAAGAACAGGCTAAAAAGCCTAAAAAAAAAATATATAGCCTTTATAAAATCTTCCTCCTTTTTTTCTTCCTGTCTTGGTACTGAAGTTGGGATCAGCTACAGTGGGTAGAGATTTGACGCTGCCCGAATGTAATGCACTGTAATCACTAACATGTGAACTAAATTATTGAAGGAGGAGCTTCACCTCATCATGATGATTTCAACAAGCGGAAAACGAAATAGGAATGGGTGTTTTTTTTTGCTCTATATGTGTGCTAAATTAAATCAGAACACTTTACATAAATTAGAGTGTGTAAGTGTAAAAAGGTTTTAAAACGAGACGGACATAAGTAGTATTTCTGTGCTGGACACGGAGAAGGCCTAGTCTAAGAAAATTGAGAAAAAGGCTACATTTAAAGAATATTTAAGGAAAACTACACCTTAACCTTCTCTCTTCAACTAATGTTATAATGTTAGCTATATTGTAATTTGATAACAATAAAAAACTACAAAACAAAACAAAACACTATTTTCACATTCAAGAAAGCTAGTAATAAATTAATGAGACCGAGTCAAACTAGAAAACAGACTTACTTCGGGAGTATAGAAAAAAAAAAGAAAAAAAATCATTTAAATTAAACAAATGTTTAACACTTGTTAATTCAAAGATTTAATGCGACAACATGATATATTCTTTGATAACACTTACCCACTTTTAGGACACAGAAATTCTCCGTCGTTGTAATCAGGAATAATGTGTTTAACTTTATCCATACTATAGTTTTGAGTACTGTCAACTGAGTCAACGGCGCTGGCTTCTGTGAGGGACTTGATGCGCACAAATATTCTGTACGATATGATGAGCACAGGTAAGCGCGAGGACACAAACACACGAGCATGTGACGAGTACAGACAGATGGGGGATCATTTGGAGACTCCAGTGGGTCAGTGATTGAACTGCATCTTTTAAAGATTGTTACGGAAAAGTCGTATTTTCCAAACAACTATAAACAAAAGCAAAACTATTGTTTATCTGATTCATTATGCATTCAACAATAGGCAACGTTCAATAGAATTCACCTTCAACGAACAAGAATTTATACAGTAACTGTTGTTACTCATTTCTAATATTTATTTACAAGGCACAGAGTCAACAGTTAAGCAGGTGTTTCTTCCATGTGTGTGTCCATATGTAAAAACCATTGCAGTAATGCACATTATGCAGAAAAACACATTTTGCAGAAATTTAAGCAGAATTTAAAATGTTATTAAGGACTTGATATTTATTAAAAATGTGTTAATGTGCAAATTTAAAATATTGTACAAAGACCTTATGCTTTGCAAATGTCACTATTTACATTACGTCAATTAAAACATTTTTTTCTGTATTTACTGTATATTTAATAACTAATATACAATAAAGAATAACATGAGCTTATTTTTCACCACGATGCATATTTTCAATACAAAAAAACCCCATCAGCAAAACCTAATTGATCTGTTTGTTTGAACAAACAAAAGCCAAATCAAATAAACAAACAAACAAAAAAGTCGAGGATTAAGACTGCAGTCCAGGCAACTTGGATCTGGACTGGTCAAATCCTAAATAAAAATCTCATCTTAAAATTTCTGTCCTTTGAATACTGTTGTAAACTCAAATGTATTGACTGAACTGTTTAAAGATCAAGTATAATTGAAATCATCTTTAAAGCTTGGCTTTGGGCGTCTGCTCCAGCAGGGTCTTCATGTCTAACAGCGCGTCCTCTAGTGCTTGGGCCAGACGTGCTGCGTTAGTGTCCTGGCAGCTGTTAAAAGCAGAGACTGCAAAGTTAATGTGGGTATCCATTGGATTGTAGCACACACCATAACCGTCTGGTACCACCGGCCCGAAGCACATCACACAGTCAGTTTTTGCTGGCACCTAGGAGAACAGATGAATTTTACATGATTTCAGGTTTACAGTAATATGATTTTAGCAGATTTGAAGAATCATTGATGGCACCTGATCATCACAAACAACATATAGAGTTATTGGCAAAGCACATGGGTTTGTTCTGCAAATAAGGGTTTATTAACATGCACCTGGCACCTGTTTGACAGTACCTGGCTGGTAGAAAGGTTAAAGTGCAGTGCCACAGCATATGATGTATCCATGAATATCTCTGGCAGGGCAGCCAGGTCCTCAATAGCCTGCAATTTCAGTCCGAGCAAATGTCTGTCGATAGCTTGACCTCGGATGGCCTGCAGGATGGAGAATGAGGGATATATTTAGTGCAGTCCAATAATGACTGATACACATACTTTCTTTTGATCAGCTGAACATCACCAGCATGCATTTTACTCACCACATCTGTGTAAGCTCGGTGCGCTTTAATTGCTTTGTCTAGCAGAGCCACTTTCTCTGTGTTCTGTCAATTAAATTAAGAGGTTACTTTTACTTTCATGCTGGATCAAATGCAGTTGGAAAATGAAAGGATGATACTTATACTGATAATCAAAAAGACAAACTATGTGTTTATATAAATCTAGCAGTTTATTTACAGTCATGATGTAAACTACTGTTCAAAAGTTTGGGGTTGGTAAGATTTGTATTGGTTTTGAAAGACGTCTAATGCTCACACAGACTGCATTTATATAATTAAAAAGTAAAAATTGCTATTTTTAAATACTCATTTCTATTTTGATATAACGTTTTTTTGTTTACTCTTGTAATGGCAAAAGCTTAATTGCCAGACACCATTACACCAGTCTTTAGTGTCACATGATCATTCAGAAATCATTCTAATATGCTGATTTGGTACATTTCTTATTATTGCTCTCAGTGCTGAAAACAGGTTTGCTGTTTAATATCTTTGTAGAAAAGAAAAGCATTGACTTAGCACTTCTGATCAATTCAATGCATTCTTGGTAAATAAAAATATTAATTTCCTTGCAAAAACAACACCTTACTGACCCATAAACTTTGGAACTGTAGTATAATGTGAATTTGGTTACAACTAAAATGTCTACTGGTGACCATACATGTTTGGCTCGGTCATCCATGGCCTTGACAAAGTTAGCAGAGTCAATGGTCGTTGAGCGTATAGTGTCGGTTCGGCCCAGTCTGAACATGCGGAGGGAGGCGCTCTCATAGGTAGAACAACAGCGCTTGTAAGTCCTGAAACAGTGAGTCTGTGAATCACCTGAATAAGCTTAACTGATCATCAACAACAGAAGCATGTTAGAGTTAAGAAATAAACACAGCAAACCCCATTAATAGCAGTGCTGGTGAAGTTTACCTGTAGTACGCCAGCTGGAGAGCAACCTGAATAAAGGCATCGGGGCTCATCTTCTGTGACTTTGGGAAATCTTTGCCAAAATGGGAAAAAACATTGACTTTCACGTCCAAGTCATGTACCATTCTGCAGAAAAGGAGAAGAGAAACCTTTAAACTTTTCAACATTGTGTGTCCAATAAAATGTAAATCAATTTAAATGTGGTTAGCAGAAAGACTTACATGTTCATGTTTTGTTTGGCCTCCTCAATGTCCTTTTTGATCTCTGGTGTGATGTTGAATCGAAGCTTCTGTGGCATACGCAGCGGGACCATCGGGGTACGGACCATCTCAGACGACTTTCTGTACAAATACGTGGTAAATATTAACTGCGTTAGCTGTACTTACAATCTAGCCATTGAAAAACAGCTTTTAATCAATGTTAATCTTACATGTATTCCACCACATGGTCGATGAGTGACACGATGGGAGGGCCCTCAGCAGGGGCGTGTTCATAGATCAGCCCACATGTCCCATCCTCTCCAATAATAAACTAAAAACCATAAAAATCATAATGACTGCATCAGGATCATGTGTCAACATCAGTGAATTAGGTTTAATTTGTCAGTGAGAGTTCACATACATCCACTCATGGGTCTCTAACCTGCAATGTTTTGTCAAACCAGCGATTTCCGCTGTTCCACCTGCTTCCCCCTCCATGCAGCATCTGAACTCCAGCACGGGAGCGATACATGTCATCAGACGCACGTGGCATGGGAGCATCCAGACAGACTGTGAAGATGCTCTTCTGAATGGCTCTAACAGACTCTTTATTTGTTTTATCTGAAAGTGCCACAAAATAAATTAAGAATCATCTAAAGTTTATTTATTTTCTTTTAATGAACTGAAAGCCTGTAGAACAGTGTAAAATTATAATCTATTGAATAAATGTATTTTGGCTAAATATATGTATTAATTTCTTCCATAGTTTAATTCACTAATCCAAAACCTTTGAACTCTGGGGTGTATTATTTATATAGATTTTCAAAGATTAAGTTCCTAGCATTGAAGACACTGTGTGTCTAGCTATGTTTTGGCAGTGCCCACCCTTAATAAGGTTGTTGTAAGCTTTGCCCCAGCTGTTGCGGTGGTGGGAGGTGAGGATGCCTATAGGCTCTTTGTTGGTCTGTAAAGAGGAGTTCCAGATCTTCTCCAGCTGGATGTAAATCTGGTCTACAGTCAGTGGCGTGCCATCACTGTTATATACATCCAGCACAAAGAACTGCATAATGGGGGGAAAAAAAAACAGTTAATTGTATGGCAGTGACATGGCATTTACAGATCACAGCACTGGATGCAAGAAAATGGATTTCATGCACTCAAATGGTCTCAAACTCAATTTCTGGAGGGCCACAGCTCTGCACAGTTCAGCTCTAAAAAGTGTCTAAATATGCCTTTTGATTAGCTGGATCCAGGTGTGTTTAAGTAAGGGATGTAGAGGCAGCCGGTAGTTATCGCAGAAATAAGCCCTGACAGTGTGATAAGGACCTGACGCTTCGCTACTTGCCACATAAGGAAAAAAACTGGACATGAATATGAATTTGAAACACTGGCATATTTGTTTTAAATTAACATTTTCATCCTTCCACGAAACGATATAGTACCACATTCAAACCTTAGTAAGACGTATGGTAATGGATGTATTTTAGTTATGTATTAAATTGCACCTTATGTTGTCCAGTGTTTGTCACAAGATGGCTCCAAACAGTAATTTTTGTTGGCACGAGAGGGATTTTAAACATATAAGTAGTACCGGCTATGCGTTATTACTTTGGAGTGGTTATTATTTGAAAAGAACGAACCTGCAAATGTCTCAACTGACCAATCAGAATCAAGCATTCCAGAGAGCCGGGTTGGAGCTAAGCTGTACAGAGCTGTGGCCGTCCAGGAATTAAGTTTGAGACCAGTGATTTAATACATTAAACGTCTATTTAATTTAAAAAACATTGTCCCCAATTTACCTACCATTTGCTACATTTAAAACAGGGACTGTTATATTTTAAAACATGGGCTGACCTGAAAGTTGTGCACTACAGTGATGTGTGTGGGGGGTTTCTTGTCCAAGGCGTAGTTGACCACACTGTCCCTCTTTGTTCCAGGGATCCGGCAAGATGAGAGCACCTGATAATACTGGTTCATACAGATTGGCTTTCCACCCAGATACTCCACTGGCAATGTTTCACTAATCAAAAAGGAAAGACATTACATATGACTGGACATTTTGAACTTCATACACCATCAGAAATTGTCTTGGTTGTCTAAAAAGAGGACTGAATGACTGCACAGGAAAAGTTTGTAATGTGTCACTCACTTGTCAATCATGCTCTTGAAATCTAAAACTCCAGCGATTAATTTAGCTGCATATCTGTGTGGAAAAAAATACTTATTTTGAACATGTTTAACATCAACATACCATAAATGAATAATTCCACTATAAATACAGCTGTGTTGTATGACTTATGATATTGACAGAATAGAAGAGATCTTACTGCTGATCTCTGACCTGTTTTAGCAGTCATATGTGAAAGCTGTCACTATAGTTAATGTGTTGAGACTGGCTTCAGGCCAGCACTTTTCTGTGAGCAACAGTTTGTACTATCTGAATTGCGAAGCTCAACTTTGCAAGAGAGGGTTAGTCTGTGTAAAGGTCACCATAGTGGTAACTGAAAACAACTACCTCACCCTGAAGTAATGACACTCTGGGTCACTGCGTGTGGATTTAATTCATGTGAATGACCGTTGAATAATATTTACAATGTGTTAAAGTTCCTGTAACTGGCACTAAGAAACACCAAGGTCGTGGTTTTGATTCACAGGAAGCGCAAATATTAAATATAAAATGAACATGCAAAGATTGATCAATAAATAATCTTGTAAACGAACAAACACTAAAAAACATTAAGAAAAAAAATTTATAATGTATAAAACGTATCTAAAAACTATTTTTGTTATACAGTACTGTGCAAAAGTCTTGGGCCACTAGCATTTTCACCAAAAAAAAAAAGAAAAAAATTGGTTATTTCTATCTTTTGCGGTGAAAAAGAATATATCAGTGAAAATATAGTGAAATATCAGTTATATTTCCAAACATTATTTTGGTCATTAATTGTAATAATGCAGTGAGATTATTGTCTGCAGAAGGATTCTGACAACAGCCAGTGCTCCACACAGAGATCTGAGCTGATCATCTTCCAGTCTGTCTGGAGTGACGTGAAGTAACAGAACAAACTGAGACAGACTCAATCCAGAAGAACTGTGGCAACGTCTCCAAGATGCTTCAAAAATCAACCTTCGAAGCTACCTGAAAAACTTTGGGCAAGTGTACCTCTGAAGCTGTTTTACCACAATATTTATTTGATTTAGTTAACAGACGTTAATTGATCAATTAAATTAATTATTTTTAAAAGCATTTTTACAATTAATGACAAAAATAATGTTTGGAAATGTAAACTGATATTTCCATCTGACACACTACTGCAAAATATTGAAATATTTTAAAACCATTTTTGTTTGTTTTTTATGTTGATGAAAATACTAGTGGCCTAAGACTTTTGCACAGTACTGTAATTATTATCTCAAGTTTGCTTGTCGATTTTTGGATAATATGTATATGAAACATATTGATATGTTAAAATATAAACATTTTAGATTTTTAAAAAACCTATTCATAAATTAAATACAAAAATAACATGCATTACTTCAAGATCATGAATATCTATAAATATATTAAAGTAAAAGTACATAAACATTTTCAAATAAATACATAAATACATACAAGACAAAAAGTACATGCAATCAGTTTCATAACTACCTATGTGTGTGTGTGTGTATACAGTATATATATATATATATAAATATATATAAATAAATAAATAATCGAACATTATTTTTAGCATAACATGCAAAATATAACATATTATATTAATATAATATGTTTCCACCTAAATATAAAGATATAACTTTTTTATCTTTTTATGATTTTAATCAGTTTCTATAAAAAACTTTGAAGGCACATAGAACACTTTTAGATCTAAATGTAAAAATTCATGTACTATTCCTGTATTAATCCACACTGGTCTGACCTCATTTGGCCTTGACGGTCACTGAACTCCATACGGGGAAGGACCACCCCAGGACTTGAATGGACAACAACTGGCATTCGGTAGTCTAGGTAGGCTGTTTGTAACCACCAGTCAGAGAGCTAGCAGTGGAAATGACAGAGAGTCAATGCGACATAAGAAGAAGCCCTTTAAAAGAGAGACCAAGCATCCCGTAACAAGTTTTTACCCAGTTTTCCATCCTCTTGGCTCGCTGCTCCAGGCCCTTCTGTAGTCTCTCTCCTACACCGCCCGACTTCTGAAACTCCTCCAGCAGTTGGCAGGTGTGATTCAGCTCCTCGGGGTCCACGATGGGAGTCAGGGCAGCCAGATAGCGTTCGCATGTTTGTTGCAATGGTGGTACCGGAAGCTTAGGCAGACCTTCCTGGTGGGCCAAGTAACGACCAGCGACCCGTGTCACTGACACTGGCTTAACCAGGCTGGAGGGTTTCACCATACCAGCCTTGACCTAAAAATATCCAATGTATCATACATAATAAAGAAACATACATAATATAGAACATTTTAATCCCCAGTGACTGACATGTTAATAGTTAAAACACTTGTTGAATAATATAATTTTCTACTTAGAAATAGATAATATGATACTTTGGCATGGGTCTAAGATATTACTATATTAGTATCCAACAGTGAAATTAGTTCTAATAATTAAATCGCATTAAAATTTTAATACAGTCCAACATTTATATATAACAAGAAACGTTATCTGTAAAACTCATAACTGACACATGAGTCAGCACATGACTGGCAGTAATGCAACATGTAATAAGATTCCTGCGGCTTTAAAAGACATTGACAAGATATGTTTGGTACCTGCCTTAAGTATTTAAGCAACTGTCAGTGAACACTGTTTTTTATCATTGCCATGAACTGTATCGGCACTTCCTACTGCCCTTAGCACTACCGCTATCTAAACCATAAACAACATGAATGTCATACAGTTATTAACTTGTTTATGTCGAATAACAAATTCGATGACGTTTAAAAACCCGGCCATACGTATTAGTTACTCACCATCGTCCTGGCAAGAATGCCCAACATAACTGAAGTTCACTAAAACGCCCCCAAATCAAGGCCTGAGAGGAGGGACGGACAGGATCAGCGCGGTCAGGGTCCACTGTGAAAGAGCAGTAGAAACAACACAAGCGCCATCATAGCTGCACTGCTCCGCTTCAGCGCGAGACGGCGCTCGAGACACGAAAACACACCAAGACCAGCCCTTTTGCGTCATGCCGTCATCATAATTCTACTTCTCAGTGCTAATCTGAATAACGTTTCTTACTAAATAAATCATCCTGCCAAGTATTAAAATTTTTTTTGTGATATTTAATCAAGTTGCCTTTTTTTATAATGAACATGTCCTGGGTTGAAGGACGTAGTGCTGTTTTTTTTTATTGAGCAATGCCTTACATACCTTTTCTCCCAACCGAACATTGTACTAAAGTTTCCACTATTTTTACTTTTATATAAATCCTTACGACAGCGCAACACAATATACTTACTAAATAATACTAACCTTACATCACAAATAATTATTCCTAAAGAAGAAATCAACTAATAATAATTTATTGAAATCTTGCAATAAAACACTACGTTTCCATATTACGCATGTTTCAAATCAATACAGTAACAGTTTCCCACAGCAGTTACATTCGCTGATCAAGTTTAAAATATATATATATATTTTACGCGAAACTGCGGGTGAGAGTTGAAGGGTCGTGTTTTCATGTTCACGCAGTAAACATGGCGGAGAATGATCAGCCGTCAGGTAACTCACATCAACCAAACCTTCATTTATACACGGATAATTCAGAAGCGAGAATACCAGTGATATTTGCAGATTATATATGGTGTTGTTCCACACTTAAAGAAGTGAAAGGGATGTACATATGTGCAGGGAAAACGCTTAATTGTGGGCTCACCGCGCCTCATGTAATGAATCGAGGAGTCTGACAGCTTTGCGCCGTGGAGCATATATAGCTTATTACGACTTTTTTGCGAAAAAATGACACAGTATCATTAGTTATTTGCAATATGAATGTACCTACAATTCTGTTTAAATTATGTATTAGTGAGAGTGATGGACGTAGTTTTAAAACTAAAATACATTTAGTTAAACTTGGGTAAACCTACTCTTTAGCATATGAAGTTGTCAGTTATAGTGTAGCATGGTGATATGTATAATGGGATGTTAGAAAGTTTTTTTTATTTTAAAGACAATATTCAGATAATTTATAATTTACAGTATATTCTGGAAACTAACTTATATGGGATGTGTTATTTTGTTAAGAGAAGTAGTAAAATTGTCTCTTTAGGATAGTGTTATAGGTTTATATTTCATATTTTTCTGTTGAATGACTACCATTCATATTATCCTTTGTGTAAGGGAATTATTATATAGGTGATTTGTTGCAACTGGCCCCTAATTCTTCCCACTATTATCTATTACAACTGCCTCTCCATAATGCTGGGAATTATAACTTTATGTTTTGATGATAATTGGTGTTGGTATTTTTTAGGGTCTGGAATGGATAAAACATTACTTTTGGACCTGGCATGTCCTTTGAAAGTTTTTACAAATAAATTATAGTTACATGAAAAAAAAATTACAGAAACCCCTGTTAACAAGTTGTTATCAGTTCTTATTAGTTTTATTAGTATTAATCTCATATATATATTTTTTTTACTTTTGCATAGGCTCCTCTCACAAGGATGACAAGCCTCCCAATCCTGTCAGTTTCAACTTTATGGTGCCTAAGAAGGAGATCAGCATGGTGCCTGATATGGGCAAATGGAAAAGATCACAGGTATGTTGTTAAACCCACTTAAGAGCAGTTTATCTGTTACTTTTAGAGGTAGACAAATAGCTCATTATCAGTCTCTTTTCTCAGTATCTCTGGAGTTTAAAGATAAAAATAGGAATATATATTGTTTGACACTTTTTTTAGCGCCATTACATTTTAAAGAGACAGTTCTATCAATTTATAAGAACCTCTGCATATATTACTCCTGTTAATTGGGCACTATGCATTTTCTCCCATTAGAAATGTGTAAATGCAGAAATAAACATCACACAACCAAAAAAAAATCACACAACCAAATGGCTTAAAATTTCAGTCAAAAAAATCACAACTTTTTTTTGCAAAGGCATAATTATAAATACATACATTTATTAGTTATATATATATATATGTATTACATGCTAATGTCTCCCTTAAAAGTTTTTAAAGCCTCTTTTTGCATGCATTTGAGCATGTTTCTGTTTTGCGTAAATAGGCATATGCAGACTACATGGGATTCATTCTGACCCTGAATGAGGGTGTGAAGGGAAAAAAACTTACCTGTGAATACCAGGTGTCTGAGGTGAGTCACTGTCCTGCTTTTCTCTATACTGCTGTTAAACTGTAGATGAAGTGATCAGTGCATTTGTTTTGTTTACAATAATGCATGTTCGTGGATCAACTCATAGAAATGTGCTTGCATGCTGTTCTTTGCTATTAGACAGTGGAGAAGTTGCTTGCCATGTTAGCAACATTAGATCGCTGGATCGATGAGACACCACCAGTCGACCAGCCTTCTCGCTTCGGCAATAAAGCTTACCGATCATGGTATGCTAAACTAGACCAGGTGAGTACATGTATATGACCATTGTTTTCAATTTATAGTCCCGGTTTTACGACAGGGTTTAGCCTAAGCCAGGTCTAGCCCATAGTTCAGTTAGGACATTTAAGTAATTTTATAAACATGCCTTAGAAAAAAGCATCACTGGTGTGCATCTTAAGACAAAACAAAGACACTGACCTGTTTTAAGTTCAGTCAGCGCAAGTTTCTTTCAGTTGAAACAGCTCAGATTTATATTTAGTCCAGGACTAGGCTTAAGTCTTGTCTGTGAAACACACTTTTTTAATTGGTCAAGCATTGCTTTAGAAGATACTCGCCATCCATTCGATTTTTTTCTTCTGTTGTTTTTTAGTGCTGTTATTGAATGAGAATTGGTTAGGGTGAATATTTTTTACTGGCAATGTGTAATTTCTGTGCTGTCATATGAGATGTGGTGCTTTAACAGTGTTGTGTATGTGCAGGAAGCAGAGGCTCTGGTCACAGCCATTCTGCCATTAGAGCGTCATGATGCTGCTCCAGAGATTGCTGTCTACCTGAAGGAGTCTGTGGGCAACTCCACCAGGATTGACTATGGCACAGGTCTGTGTGGGGATACACAAATATAAGTGTTCATTGAATTTCTTATGTTTCTGTATGTGTGTTTTTCAGTAGTTTTCCTTGAAGATAAATTTTTTACACTTTTATCAGTCACTCATTAATAAATTCAAATGTCGCATCAAGAAGAATAATAAAAACAAAACATGAACTAATGATTAAGATTTTTCTTTTTAAAACATCAGTTATATGGGATCTTTGTATAGACAGATATATTTTTTTTTGTATTCACTTTCTATAAATCGTGTGCATTTGTAACACTATAATTTCAACTATACTGCTTAACACAGCTGCATGAGTGTCTCTAATACAGCGGCTGAGTGGATGATGGCAAATTTGACATTTCTCTCTTCAGACCAATGTGATCAATCTTAAGTTTTTTTTTTCTCTATTTTGTTAAAGTGATTAAGGCACTGTAATGGATCTTGTGTCTTTTCTTTTGCTATTAGACCAAATAGTAAAAATATTAACCGTTTCTGTTTACCATTGTAGAAGTTTACCAAACAACAATGTTCAGAGAACTCTGAAAATGTGAAAGGGTCCTTTATATACAAAAATCCAAGTATATATTTAATGATGTTCTTGTGGATAATCACTAGAGGGTGCTGTTGAAACACTAAACATTTGTATGCTTTGGGAGCGTAACATGATTCAGATACATATATTAAGGATTATAAACGTTAAAGCATGCTAAAAAGCTCTTGTTTTGTATAAAGCCTGAAAACGTTCATGAGAGTTTATTATTTGTTAATTCAGTTACACCACTCATGCTGTAAATTGTGAGTTTAGCCGTCAATTACAATGCAAATAGAAATGCCTTTCCATTATTTTGTGGTTCAGTGCCATTTTATCTCATCACATTCAATTCAGACTATAAGCTCACCAATAAGGTAAAATGCTGTGGAGCTGTAGAACCGCTTCAGCCATGTAGGAACCACTGGCTGAAATATTAACCTTAAGAAATAACATGTTTCTCTGTGCAGGTCATGAGGCGGCATTTGCTGCGTTCCTCTGCTGTCTTTGTAAGGTGGGAGCTCTGCGCATGGAGGACCAGCAGGCCATCGTATTTAAAGTTTTTGACAAGTTAGTGCATCTTATTGCTTGACTTCTTACATTGAATACTTTAAATCTGTAACTCCTAGAAGTCTGCACTTAACTGAACACTAATGCATGGTCGTTGATTGTGTAAAACTGTAAAGAACTAATTTGCATTAAACATTATGATCTTATTGGCGTAGGTATTTGCGAGTGATGCGCAAACTGCAGAAGACGTATAGGATGGAGCCAGCAGGAAGTCAGGGAGTGTGGGGTCTTGACGATTTTCAGTTCCTTCCCTTCATATGGGGGAGCTCACAGCTTATAAGTAATGGCTCCTTCTTTGTTGCTCGTTTTATTAATAATGTGCCCTGGCCTGGAGCTTTATTACAGTTTTTAATAGTTTTAGTATACAATACAATTTAAAAACATTGTACCTAAAACCAGCTAGGTTCAGGTCCATTGTTGTTTGCAATTTGTTGTGGACCTACATGGAGACACCTAGTGGTCACACTGTGTAACTGAAGTGTGTTTTGTGTGTAGACCACCCAACCCTGGAGCCCAGACACTTTGTGGAGGAGAAGGTTGTAAACGAGTACCACCAAGACTACATCTTTCTGGAGTGCATTAAATTCATCAATGAGGTGTGTCATCTCATGGCATCTGCTCGTGGAAAGACCATTTTCCCTTTCATTTACATTTAGTGGGATGATGAAATTTAGATCACACACAAACAAAAACTTCTATTCATGTTAATACTTACAATATATAGTTTAAAACTCTCTCTCTCTCAGGGAGGTTGTATTTGGACTCCACTCACATGAGTCATTTCCTTCCTTCCCTGCACGTTGTTGTGAATCACTCCTTAGGCCCCTGGGGCCCACCCCCTCCTTTCTCTTTCTCTTTCTCTTTCCTCTCTGTCTCTCTCTCTCTCTCTCTCTCCCTCTCTCTCCTCCCTTCTCTCCATTCCTCTTTGTGGGGCTAGTAGGTCTCTGGAAAGTCTGGCTCTATGAGAGCTGTGTGTGTGTGTGTGTGTGTGTGTGTGTGTGGAGTAAACCCACACAGCACTGCCATTCATAAAGTGCTCTTTCCCAAGGGCAGCCCACAAGCCCCTCTCTCTCTCTCATAAACTCTCATGAATCGACTTCATAGTACAGTGAATTGATAATGACTGTCAAATTATCAATACTACAGAAGAGTTTATAATCTTCTGATAATGTTCATATCATTTTATTATTTTTATTTGCTTCACACACACACATACTACCAAACAGAAATGTGTTGAAAGAGTTGAGTACCATGGGTTAGTATCATGGGTTCAGCATGCTAAAATGATTTCTGAAGGGTCATGTGACATTAATACTGAAAATGCAGCTTTGCAATCACAGGAATACATTTTATTTTAAAATATATTAAAATAGAAAACGTCTTTTTTACATTTTATTAATATTTCTCAATAAATATTTTTTTCTGTTTTTTATAATAAAAAAAATATCTTTGATGAACATAAAAAAGCATAAGAGCTTTATTTTCAAAATATATAAAAAAAATTGTATCCACCGCAAACTGTTTTTGCAAATTTAATTTTCAGTAGCTTGGTAATAAATATA
>JAUCNO010000795.1:9959456-9990630 GCA_032353835.1 Enteromius viviparus | reverse complement strand
AACCTCGCCGGAGGTGGTACGAAAAAAAGTACCTGGAAGCCGGTACAGGTACAACTTTTACACAGTGGAAAACCAAATAGAGCCGAGGCGAGGCGAGCTGGTACAGTGTAGTGGAAAAGCGCCATAAAAGCCTTTTTTTCTACAACTAATTTGAAGAACCACAATTGTTATATTGGTATTTATTTATTGTTTTGCAGCTTATTTGTCTTTTTTCTTATCTGTGGTCAGCAAAAACATTAGAATGTATACTTTTTTCTTCTCCAAATAAAATTAAAGAAAATAAAAAAAAGGTTTTATCTTAGCAACTTTCCACCACAGTTAAAAGGGAAATATTTTAGAATTGTAAGGTTTTAAATAGCTCTATTAAACCCAGCTTTAATTCTAATTGCACTTCATATCTTAAGTTTACTGTGATTTTCTTAATCACAGCGTATTTGTTCTCTTTTAGATGAAAACAGGCCCTTTTGCTGAACACTCGAATCAGCTTTGGAACATCAGTGCAGTTCCTTCTTGGTCCAAAGTCAATCAAGGCCTCATACGAATGTATAAAGCGGAAGTAAGTATCATAGTATTGTAAACACTTTTAAAATGTCAGGAGTAAACTTGGTGAGACAGGAGCTTCTTATATAGAGTGTGTAAATGGCACATTAGTAGTTAGTACACTAAACCCTGTTTTATCACCACTAAAAAGAATTATTGGAATAAACATTCTATTCAAGAAGCAGAACTGCAGGCTGCCCACTTACGCACTCTACATGTGACATTTATATCTGCGTCATTACAAATGCTAAGTGGTGGATTCACAGTTTGTGAAGTTTGAAGCCCAGAGCTGAAAGAGTTAATTGAGCAAGCATGTGTGTTCGAGGGGAAGAACCGAGTGCCCCACCCCCTCCTCCAAAGCCCACATCCTGTGTTGTTGAGAAGACGGCTGTGCTCCCTCCCCCTTCTCTCCGCTCTGCGCTGAGGGGCCAGTCTGTCTGCAAATTCCCCTCCTCCTTCCCTCTCTCTCTCTCCCCCTGTCTGTCTTTCCCCACCCCCGTATATATCACACTCTCGTTCTCTCTTTGACTCCATCAGCCAGGGACTCATGACTGTTTCTGATGTCTTTTAAGTTAAATACAAGTTAAAGAGATGTTTTAATGAGTATGAAAGCTATTCATATGGACGTAATATATATGAAGATTTAATTCTGTATCTGAATGACATTTCAGTGTCCCCATTTAGCTTTTTTCTTCATTGAAAAACATACTGAGAGGCCCTTGCTTCTCGTCTTCGCTGGCCTTATGTGTAGTTTGAGAATCCTACACACTTTAAGAGCTTTCCACAGACTGTTATTCAGCATGGATTAATTAAACAGTTTAAAAGCGACAGTCGAGATTTCTGATTCAATAAATGCTGTTCCTTTGAATGTTGTGTAAAAAAAAAAAAGAAGCTTTCTGTGAAAATATTAAGCGGCGCAGTTTTTTTCTTTTTTTACCATTTATAATAATATGAAATATTTCCTAAAACACCAGATATTACATATCATATTACATTGTGCCCTAACTACACACACAGCGACACACAATAAAACATCTTTTCGAAGTAAACCGTTTTTTTTGTCCTAAAATTTCAATTTTAGATATTGTTTCTATTTCTGCGACATCACAGCTGAAGAAATAATATACAAACTATGACATTGATCATTTCAGGTACTTGTTATGTGCTTTATTCAGTATTAAAAGTGCCTAATGTGAGTTTGAATATCAGTCTGTGTGGTGTATATAGCCATACTGTTAAACTGTGAACTAACAAGCATATTCCATAATATATTCTATGGTACCAGTCACTCGTTATGCACTGTTATAATGTTTAAAAGGTTTAAATATTCATGAATTAGATTGTAAACACTTTTCACTGTGAGCGCAGTGTGCTTACAGAGAGAGCCTGCCCACACACACTTTTGATTGGCTGTGACAAATTGTTTGTCGCTGGAATCTTGTGACGTTGAGTGTAGTTAGGACACAGAATAATTTCTGAAGGAGCATGTGACTGAAGACTCATGTAATGGCTGCAAAACAAAATCAGCCTTTGCATCACATGGAATAAATTACATTTTATACATATTTAAAATAAAATAATGTACAAAAATACTGTTTTAGATCAGAAACATTTAAAATAATCGTTCTGAAACCAAACTTTTGAACCGTAGTATATATGGATATATAATATCTCTGTATAGTCTTATTCTATTTGGAGACAAAAGCATTAGACATTTTCTTGCTTTGAAGTTGACCGATACTACTAAAGCCTTTCTTTGTCATCCTCTCACAGTGTCTAGAAAAATTCCCCGTCATCCAGCATTTCAAGTTTGGCAGCCTGCTCTCCATCCAGCCAGTCAAGCCATGACAAGAGACAAGAAAAAGAATTTGCACCTGCATCAGAGAGCACAGCCAAACTTCAACTTCACTTCAGTTCCAGTTAACAAACCTAAATATGCATTCTCATCACCAGAGGTGCTTGGTCTTTCTCCTGAAGATCTACTTTCCTGGAGAGTTCAGTCCCAAACCTGCTCCTAATACATTCAAACCTGAAAGATTTCCCCTAGAATAGCAGGTTCAGGAGTATTTGAGTAGAGTTGATCTAAACTCTGCAGAACGTAGATCTAAATAGCCCTGCTCTTCACTATCTACTATTTCTGCATATAAAAGCCCACCTCTGATATTCCTCTTTAAGTGACGCAATTTGTCTGTATGGTTTTATTTATCTATTCCTTGCAAGCAGGAAGTTGAACTGCTACTTAGACACCTGCAGTGAGCACTCTCAACGGAGTTATGCACATACATTTTCATCTGGATTGGCATTTATATTTATTTATGTGTACATAAAGAAAGAGCTTGTCACGTTGAACGGTTGAAGGCTTGGTTTTGGTTTAATGGATTCTATTTCCTGTGTGCAAAGATCTGAAGCCAGTGAACAATAATGTGTGCGTGTGTGTTTGTGAGTTCATGGAGCATCAAAAGGCACTTGAAGTGAACATCTTGCTGTTGATGTATCAAAGATTGCTGAGGCATGTGGTGCTGTGAATGCTTTTGATAAGTGTCATTTCTACCTATGTAAGACATTAATAAGTTGTCAACCACTTTAGTTTTACATTTTTGGCTGTGCTTGTTTCTTTCATATTCACTTTACTGAAAATGGGATGGGTAAAATGCTAAGAAGACCCTTATAGTTTCTAAACAGCCACATGTAGCTATACAAAGTAGTCTTCCGTTTGCTAATTTAAAGAAAATAATTCGGATCCAGCCGTTTAGCATGATGCAACATCAGTAAAGTATATTTAATTTCTAAACTTCATTCTATATAAAAATGTTAAAATTACTGCAAAGCTTTTGTTACTCTATTAGGGCAATTTATCTGTGAACTCTTTTACATCAGCAGAAATATTTATCTTTCACAGAGTAAGTTTTCATAGATCTGCACAATAAGCAAGCACATTAGATTGATGAACTATCATCGAGTATCCAACCTTTTTTGTTTTACAGGGGTTAATATGGAACTAACAAACCTGGGCAGCCTTCCCTAAATGCATTGTAGGCCTAAGTAGATTGTTGAAAGCATTGGCACCAATGATCTCTTTGATCTACTTAGTGCTTTTGGGAATCACAGCACTGGGTGTTAAATGTTACAAGACGATCATTCCTATAGCTGGGTGCTTTAAATTAAGATATGTAAGTTAAAATGACCTTATTCATTATTGCGGCCAAGAATTTGCTTAAACCATTTGTTGCTACAGCTCCATTTTTTCCATATAAGTGTAGTCTCAGTTTCAAAAGACTAACCATAGCCAAAATCATATTTTACAGTTGACTTTCCATTGAGAGCATTTAATAAAAGTGATACTTTCTTTAGATTAAATGTAACAAATAAGTGAATAATGGAACGTAACGTATGCTGTTTATTTACTTCCCAACCAACACAGTTAAGTTTTACGCTAATCACTTATACTATATATCTACACTTATACTATACTCTTACAATTGTACAGAGGCCTACCAGGTTTAACTATTTGTTGTTTCTTTTCCTCATCCAATACACAGTTCACAGAATTTTTTTAAAATATTTCAATAGTGTGCTGTTATGTGACTTGCTTTAAAGCATCTAAACCTGTATATAATTAAAATAAAAGGTTTCATTACCTCATAAAGAGAAACATATGTAGGTAAAATATTTTTATTCTTTATTTTTCAAATTTATGATTTCAGGTAAAATGGTCATTATATATCTACTTGTGTACATTTAAACCTGAAAGCATGATGCTAAAAAAACAGCTTTCCATAATGTGATTTTCAGTTATTTTGTTATATAAAGAAACAATATCCCTGAAGCAAGTTTGCTTGTACAGTGTTTTTTAATTTTATTTTATTTTTTACTTTTTAAAAATATTTTAATTATTTATTTTGGTCTTAACAAAACCTACATGCAGGCCAGGCCAATTCACATTCTGTAGTTTCAGTCGAGTCATTTTCGGTGGTTGCCAAATTCAGCTTCTGCCCAGTCACTCTAGTCCAGCCACCCCATTGTGAAACTCCGCATAGCTTGCTGAGTAATTGACATGAACGCATGTCGAATCTACCCCCAACACCCATCCGCCTCCCCCGTTTCTATTCAGATGTATTCAGACACAGGCTCCTCTGCTGACTTCAACAGGCGCAGTTGAGATAAGATAAGATAAGATTAAAGATTTGCCCTTTGTCTTCATTAACATTTGATGTTACCATTGAGCCCATTTCACAAGGCTGCTCATTTTGAAAGGTGTAAACAAAAATGTATTTAGTACATATATCACGTCCACCGACTAATGAAACGCGCGCTATCTATGTTGAATGTTCTGTGTGCGTGTATAATTGAAGGCGCACGGATCCTTCCATCATGTAAAATGAGAATATCTGCATTCGCTCTCCACGGTAGCGTTTCCCGCCTTGGCCACGCGGAGGAGCTCGCCACACACCACACAGACCCGGTTGTGCATCGCACTGTCAAAAATATACAAAGGATTTTTTGTAAAATAGATTTGGTAACGCTAGCATAAACACCAATCCCCCAAAATCAGCCTGTTCGGGGAAAAAACGCACAAAAAGTCTCAAACGCAACGTTTTACGCTCATTATATAGCCGACATTAATTTAACCTTGTTGAATCGTTCAGTAATTTCACGGACGTGTCGTCGCAATGCAACCGTAAAAAATATTTGCACTATTCTAAACGCCTTTGAACGCAACACACCGCGCAACCGAGTTACCTGCGTTTTTAGCGAGATTTAAACGCGCGCGAAGCAGCTCGTCGAAAATAGCCATGACAACGACTTGATAACAGCCTATGCATGTTGGACGTTGATGTGTCGGGTGTACTGCGGTATCTCAGATTGAGAGGAGTCGAGAGGTTTCGGCTGGAGATGAGAGAGAGAGACCAGAGAGAGGACAGGGAGGGGAGGGTGGAGGGGGTTGCAGGGAGCAGCGGATTCGAGGTCAGCCCGAGGTGCCGCTACATAGGCGCTCTAATACCTTCATTCATTGATTTTGAAGAACACCACCATGTGGCATACAGCAGAGATAACACAGCCTGCAAGTTTAGCGAGAGTTTCTGACTAAAAAAAAAAAGTCAACACAGTGCCCGCCAATAGGACGTGACGCTTGTGTCAGGGAAAAGTTTGCTTTTAGGCTCCTGGTTCCTGCTTCGAAACGCTAGTTTTGAATGTAGGCTTTACTGAATTATATGTTTTTTGTGTATACCTATACTTTCCCTTTCGTTAGACGTTCTATTCTTGGCCTGCAGTGACAGTTTAATATCCCACAGGTAATGACATATATCTAGAATTAAATTTCAGGTGATCCAACACAATAGTGAGAATATTCATTTAGGGGCTTAAAAGCAGAGTATTGGGCTTTTATGAACCTATCAGTTCTAGAAATGTGTGTCCTTTAGTTCTGTAGACTAATGCTTGATTAGAAATATAACACGGATTTCTCTGCTACTTCACCAACAGTGAAGTATGGAATATGTGTCAAATATATGAATATGACCTTAGTTGTTGTGGATATGGCAGGTAAGATGTGCTAAGGATTTTGCATATTGTTGTGTTGCTTAATTGAGCCAAGCTCAATATCATGAGGCCTACATTTGAAGGCAGCTATAATGAACCTTCTTGGTTTATCAAAAAAGAGGCAATGCAAAGTAAGTTTCATTTTTTATTAAGGTTATAAATTTTAAACAAATACTTTCTAAAACAGTTTTACCCGGTGATATACAATTTAATATGCACAAAAATACAAGAATACCAACAAAATATGGAGAATACGTCTGAAAACGTCTTTAATTCAGTACACATAGTGCTTATATAATGTGAGGACGTATGGCTAATTTATGAGATTGCCTTTTTAGAACAAAAGGACTAAGTTTGTAGAAAATAAAATCAAACCCACAAAACCAAGCAAATGCTGGCATCATGAATTACTGTGAAGGCTTAAACTTTTTCTGAGAGTAAGGGGGCGGGAAATGGTTGACGCTGGAGACTGGATAGCCAACAAAAAACCTGGCAGATTAAATCACGGCGTGCATTATGGGAGTTGTAGTGTTAATTAATGGCCCCAACGTTCAGTGTTGATGAGGTGACTGGCATAGGCGAACTACAAACACACTCAGAGGAACTGGAACTGTAGGTCAGTGCAGTCAACAAAACGCTCCAGTCCTCGCCGCGTTCAACAGCACATTTGAGAATACAGAAAACAACAAACTGCGACAGGGAGGGGGTTCAAATATTGCACCTTCATTAGCCTACTTGATTGCCTTGTGTGATATTACAGAATGTAGTCTGTGTAAGCCAGTCCTCTTCCTGTAGCACGAGCTCAGATAGTCTTGTTGTAGCCTGTTCTACTGGTAAACTGGTAGTCGTTAAAACGTTAGAAAACGGTTGCTTAAAGAGTGAGTTCTGTGTGGGAGAAATAAGCGTGCAGTGGGTATATAGGCTGTTCCGCTTGCAGCCTGTTATTCCCTACATTACATGAGCTGTAATGTTATTTTACAATTCATCTTTGTGAAAGTTCCTGGGAAGGGAGAGAGAAAAGAAACAATCCACGAGCGAAACATTCAGAGACTTTCCATGTTTGTGGCCATAGCTAGCAGTCTGCGTTGGGTTTAAGGCAACGAAATTCAACTTGGTTTTAAAACGCTTGTTGTACTATCGACGTTTGTTTTAAAGGATACATCATCACAAGTGGTAGGCTACAACCACTGTCTGCCTCCCCCACTGAAACGAAACTAAAAACAAACCCAAATAAAAAGGCTTAAATAACTTTGCTGCAAAAATAAAAGTCAATTTGTCTTAGACTTTGTACAATTTTTTCCCCGTAAAGTATCTGTATTCGCATTAACCATAGAGTCAAAAGGCTACAATAGCTCTCGTCCAAGCCCCTAAACTCGCCAGGGCTTGTTTGCTACAGAACTGTCCGTTTAAGGCTTGCTCCAAGTCCGCTTGTCTGCTCACCAGTCCCGTAAACCCCGAGCCGAAGATCGAGATGAGGTTGGAAATGTTCGACGTGTCCAAGGGCTCCGTGCTCGCGTATGAAGAGTCCTCAAATTTCGCTCTTTTGCACGGCGTAAAATCCGGTACCTCCTCGATCTCGGACACGTAGTACCCAAAGTCAAGCTTGCGTTTCTTGGCCGGGCTCTGCGCGCCCTGGCAGCACTGTTGGAGCGAAGCGCAGCAGTCCTGATGCAAATACCCGTTCTCTACCGTGGTAACGACATGCGTGTCCAAATCGAGCACTGTAGTTTTGTTGCAGTGCATGCTGCTTACCGGCGAAAAGTCACAGTTGGACACGGGGTAGGCTTCCGCGCAGCAGCTGCGGTAGAACGAGGGGTCCTGCGCTTTGCATACCTCCTCGCTTTGGAGAGCCAGGGGCACAGAGCAGGCGCTGCTGGGCTGGATGTGCTGCACCGAAGGAGCCTGGTGACTGACGGGCAGGAGCGCACCGCAGAGGCTCGCCGACTCGCTCGCGCTGCCGCAGCAGTCCCCCGTCTGTTCCTCGCAGTCCTCCACCAGATCGAGAGGGTTCAGCTCCTGGATCTCGTTGCAGACGGTCATCACCTCCTCGTACTGCTGCATTCTGTAGATTTCGGCGTACTTCTCGTTCATGTAGACTTGCCTGGCGTTCCTTAGTACATAGGAGACCAGTAGGTTTTTGTGCAGCTTGATTCCTCCTCTCTGCGTACGGGAGTTGTGGATTTTTCGTAAAGATATCGAAATGAGACTTTGTGCATCCACTGCACACTCCATGGTGTTGATCATGGTCGGGGGTCGTGATGTTCTCCCACCTCTCCGACGAAGAAAACAAACTTTCTTTTAGTCAGAATCACGGTTTTTCGTGCGGGGACGATGGCTTAAGTCAGCTCTGTGGACAAACATTGAACGTGGTCGTTTCTGCCTCAGCGTGTGAGCGTAGGCAATCATTAGCCTGCGCTCGCTGCCATAGTATATATATGCCGAAGAACTTTCCGCCCACTTCGCCTAGGGCCAATAAGAAGCCGAGAATACCGTTGAGTGACAAGCAAATTCCACCCAGAGGTTATGATCTCGTCCAATCACAAATAGGCGGTTCTTCTGTGCTATTCAAATTCCAAACTGACTTTACCAAACTGGAATGTTCTCATGAGGCGCATTGTACATCGGAGTGCGTGCTCTTGTCATGTGTGCTGGAGAGACTGCTTCAAGGATCTGACACAAATTCACTAAAATATTTTCATTCATAAGTGTAAAAAGTACTAAGCGCTACAAGTTTAACACAACTGAAAAGCACTGAATATGAATTATTACAACCTGGTCATTTAAAAGATAATTAAAACTAAATTTTCTGTTTTGGGTAATCCATATTTTAAAGAAATACTAATTTGCAACTTACATACAAACTGTACCAGCACATGAAACATTACACTATTGATCATAATTATGTAAATTCATCTATATATTTAATGCTGTTTTATTTTAGACTATATTTAAGAAATAAAAAACATTTATGTAATTGGTGATTCTGACAGAAAGACAGCAAATGTAAGCTAATTGACATACTAGGTAATATAAAATGTATTAAATATGTATTACATATTAATTGTATTACGTTTCTCTAATATAGTTTCTTTATAGTAAGGTGCATACTGACAGTTCAGCTCTTGAGCATTTTCATTCTGATTAAAGACATTGTGGACAACACTGATTTAATAAAAGCTTTATTTTAGAACATATATTCCCACTGATATTTATCTTTTGGACTGTACGACCAATATTCAGATCATCTAAGCTCAGAGACATCTACTGTTCAAATGCTATAATAAGTTTCAGGGCAGAAATGATTCTGTAAACCTTCACAAATGACTGTCATGCAATTTCTTCACTTTTATAGATATTTCACCTCAAACTCTTTTACCTTTAACACAATAATATAACAGAAGACTACATCCAAATGACTTTACAGTCTACATCTACAAGAACTGTGTTAAACTGAATTTTCTAAATATCAGATTCGGTTCTGTGCATGTCATATATTTGCTGCATGGTCTAATTGCTATTTAGGCAATCATTTAAGAAAATCATTTTAATATTTCTGATGGTCTCTCTCTCTCTCTCTCTCTCTCTCTCTCTCTCTCTCACACACACACAACCCCAGATCTCCAATACTAAAACTTACATCTATGCATTTTTATAATGCTCTTCAAATCAGGAACACCCAAAATGTAGGCTATAGAACATAGAAATAATCAATAAACAAGTAAGAGGCAACCAACACGTATTGCCAAACGTTAATGATGAAAAAAGTAGCTACTTTACAGCCATGCAAGGAATGTGGAAAAATATGTAAAGACACTAACAAGCTGTTTTTAGTATTCAGCACCCGGTTTATCCAAATAAATGCATACATATAGTTAGTTTGGTCCAGAATGTAGACATTTAGATTCTGAGTAGTGAAAACTTTATACTGACTAGCTAATAAATCTGCCAGTGCTGCATCAGTTTTGTCCACATCTGTGCAGCAGTGCATTCATCCACTCCATATTAATATTTGGACACTTAAGACACATCTAAAGTGTGAACAAAATATCAAACCAAGTGGCATCTGCAAATGATGCAAGACTGCTTCTCCAGTCTAACTTTTCTTTTTTGCAACTAGGTTTTATCATCTAATTTTGGTTATTTTTGGTGGCTGAAGTCAGTTCTCCTCAATTTCATACAGGTGTCAGAGCAGAATAACCACAGGTGTATAGTTCATCACACTAACCATATGAGATTTTAAAGATTTTCAAATGAGCAGGCTTTCTACCTTTTAAAGAACTGCAGAATTATATCCTGTCATTTTCCAGCTATGCCGAAAGAAGTTTGAGACACATCAGAATTCTACACAGATATTTAGTGACTGCAGACTATTAGTCCTAATGCAGGCTAATTTTGTCTAATGGGCCTCTAAACATAGAACTGAATTAAGATGCTTCACCTCTCATTTAGGGTCATACCATTCTATATTTCCTATTCTCTGTCTACCTATCTGTCTATCTATTAGAATAGAATTATATGCTGACATTACTCAGGTTCTGGGGTCCGTTTCAGTATCTGCAAACCCCAAACAATAGTTCTTAATCATGAGGAATTAGCAGCACTTTAAACAGTCACTTACTATAAAAGCTTGCTTTTAACTTTCACAGATTTGCAACATCGAGTTGCTAGACATTTTCACATTTTTTCAAAGCACATCAGTTTTAAGAGGGTGTGGTAAGAGTGCCACATTCAGTGATTATAGGTGGTGTTAATAGCCCTATAAAACACTTGATGGATAATGAATGGAGATTTTAAGATCAAACAGTATAGGTTTCATTACAATTTACATAACTTTTTTAATCATATATACAACATATAAAAGAATTGTGGAAACAGATCATGTTGAATAAGAGATAAGAAATGCTGGACATGTAGTATTTATTTTCATTAGGCCTACTACTATTATTTAATATGATTACTATTAGTAAATACAAGTTTTGCTCAATTTCTTCCTTACTGGAATAACTTCTTATTATGTTAAGTGAGATAAAAAATAATATTAGACTATTAATAATTTAACAGTAAGTAAAACCTCTTATGGCTACTCCCAAAGACAGTTTAGTTTAGATAATTTAGAAATAAATGAATAATATAAAAATTATATAAAATGAAGTAACTATCTACTGTAAAAATAATAACATGTATAACGGCTTCAAGAACAATCTTTAAATTTGTATTACGGCTTAAAATACATTGGGAACGGTTTCTAATTTCTCACCTCAATCTGACATAACATTTTATCTTGGTTGCACAGGAACATTTTCTTGAAAGACTTCAGATCAAGATTGGCTTGCATCTGCCACGAGAGCACCAGAAATGCTAGGTGAGCTTGAGCAGAACTTTTTTTAGATTTAAAGTCACATAAAACATTTATTTACAACATGTTCTGTCATGTCCCATTGTGTCATATAGGCTATAGCCTATCGTTAAACAGAAAAAAGCATAAACACTACTCCAGCGACAGTGAATCACCAGTCAATGGTAGCTATCTCTCCATTTGTGATAGAGGTCAGTGGCTATAAACTTCCATCATCAGAAAGAAAATTAATTATCGTCTAAACGCTTCAGAGAAAATATAAGGATTTACTGTTTTCTTGTTAGTTGAGGTGATCACCTCTTTCTTATTGTCTTCCCTGAGAGATTGCTCCATACCTCAGTGATATTCTTTAGTTGGGTCAGAAGAAAGATTACAAAAACACACAACAAGCATGCAAGTATCAGAAAGTATACTGATTTTGTATAACTAAGGCTACTATGAATGTCATGGAAGGGTAATGTTTTACCATGGCTTTTACCATGAAGACTTTTTATGACTAATGTAGTTAAAAACAGGCGTTTTAACTGCATATTGCTGATTTTAAAAAACGTTGGAATACATGGATTGCAGAAACGCACTTTAACATTGACATATCAATAACTTAATAGTCATTGTACAGTCATACCTAAGCCAGTTTTCTGTTCCTTGCTGCGTCATTTAATACGAAAACCACAGGTAATCAGAATTCAAAAATATCATTTTTTTTTTAATGAGCGTAATTCTAAATTGACGTGAAGAAAAACTACATTCCCCGGTCTTGAGGCGTCACTGAAGCACTTTTATCAAAGGAGGAGCATTGTGGGATTTGAAGTGTGATTTGCGTTGCTCAGGACACTCGCGGGCATTCTGGTGGCAGGAGGACCAGTGGGTGAAATATCAGGGCGGAGCTTTCCCCGCTTGGCAGATGGATGCCTTGTGAACTTAAAGGCAAAGTAATCAACTTAACATAAATCGCAAGATGCAATTTCACAGGGTCGGACGCCACCATACGTTCTACCCTGTAGTAGACATTTGTTGACGACAGTAGCCTACTATAGCGTGACTGTCAATGCTGCTGAGGTAAAAATATATCCTGACACATCTCCAGAGGCGTAAATGAACCCACGAGGCAAGTGCATTGATCTGTAACATATTTCTCTTAATCGAAGTCTGGTAGATTAAATTTACCGGTATGACGCGATGGTGCTTCGCACGGTGAGATGCTTGTCTGTGGATACTTTTTGGAAAAACATTTTGTTTTATCATACGAAAGTTATTTATGTGTCGTGGTGCTTTGTTACGTTTAGTCCCCGTTCAAGTGTGCTTTTAAAAGAATATGACGTTCTTGACAAGTAGCCTAAATAAAGCGCAAATATATGTATTAAAAGTTAGCGTATTACAGATATTATTATTTTTATATATGAAACGATAAAGAAATATGTACATTCTTGTGGGAGAGAGTTTTCAAGTCAAAAATTTTAATCTTTAAGTTTTGCGCTAGTTGCAGTATTGTTTCGCCCATAAACACAACTGCTCTCATTTGTCTGTTGCGCAATTCACTTTCTTTTTGTGTGTGTGTGTGTGTGTGTCTAGAGCAGGATCACCAGTCAGCGACATTTGACCAAATAAGCCTGCATAGCCTATTTTCGTGCACCGTTTTGACTTATCCTTTGCTGAAGTATTTTTAGCCCCGGCTCACAAATTGTATTTTTTATTTCCCCTTTAAGAGCACGAACTGTGTTGGAAGGGAGGTGTCAAGCCTAGAGGCTGAAATTCGGCCAATTAAAGTCGTCGACCCCCTTTGCAATACGTCAGCCCGCTTAGGGAGGGCTCTGAGCGTGAGCGATGTGTGCGGTTTCCAAGGCAACCACTTGTCCTGACCTCCCCATCCCCATCCTCCTCAGGCAAGATTGGTTTCCATGGTAATGATTGTATCTCCCCGCATGTTTCTATTCCCGTAAAGCAAGCTGAGCGAACGGTCGGAAAGTCGCCTGCTTTCCTCCAAAGTCTGTCGGACAATTTCTCTCTGCATTAGTTCTGCAAGAAATGCGATGAAATGATACTATGCTATGGCCCGTATTAGGTAAAACCCTTTGTGCTTATTTATATTACTACATTAATAAATACAAAGCTGCAACCATTAAATAACTGCTAAATGCACGGTTTGAAGTCCTATTTGGGCTGGCTGCTCTTGTTTTCATATGGAAAAAAAACTGCCTAAGCAGAACACCTTTAATGATCTAATTAATTAAAAATGAAGAGCGCTGCTTAAGATGCAGCCTAGTTTTTAGAAGAATCAACGACTTTCTTAAGAAATGTTTGAGAGCTGATGTCATATGTGACAAATGAGCCTCTCCTGTCTGAGCCTTTCTAGCTCTTCTGGAATTTCAGCTTCCTGTAACCTGTTGAGACTCATCTGCATGCCATGGACTGAGGGTGTGTTCACCAAAGAGATGGGGGTGGTGGGGAGGGGAACTGGAGAGATACAGAGAATGAAAGAAAGAGGGAGCTGTATCTCTCCTTCACACAGGTACACACACACACACACACACACACACACAAACACAAACTCTTTTTATAGCTCTTTTTATCTACAACACAGGCACAAACACACACATACACAGTGTTTAGGTATTTGCTTATATTCTTGATAAAAAGAGCACAGACTGTCTGTAAGAAAATATTATTTTCATTTCAATAGATTTTGTTTTTATTCCAACTAAACTTAAGTAGTAGGCTATTTCACTACTAACCTTAGCTATGGAGTGCTGTAGTGCTTTCTTCTAACATAAAGTGCTTACTTTTTCCATCTTCAGTTCCATCTTAAGTTACTCTTTTATATTATGTTGCTATGCAATTGGGACCGTGTATTAGATTGCATGCACCAAAGAGCACAACAAATTATTCAGAATTCAAGAAAAATGAACATTTTCAGAGTTGTTAATGCATTCCATGAAGTAAGAATAAATGTAAATTTTCTTTATAATGTATATTTACAGGTTTATGTGTGTACATTTCATAAAATCTGTAGCTATCCTTTATTTCAGAGTTTAGAAACACAGCCTTTCTGTTTTTAAGAGCTAGAAAAGGGGGCTTCTTTAGCTCTGTCCTTGATCTGGTAATCAATTTCATTGATTTCAACATGAATGGCAGCCTTGGTTCAGACCAAAGTACAAAATTTAATAACCCCGAGGATTTTAAAAACGGTCCAAGACTTTGTAGTAGTTTACTCTAGGTAAAACATCATCTGGTTAAAATTAAAATGAGATTATCTTAACCGCGGCTGTAGTTCACAGTGCCAGAAATTATTCTCCCCACTACCCTCTTCAGTCGAAGGGGGGTGCATTTTTGATGGCTTCTAGGTGGATATGGACATTGAGGCGGCGCGCACGGACGCATGCACGCCGCCGTAGGTAAACCTTACCACGCGTGAAGTACAATTAAAATAACAGTATAAAGTAAGCAAGCAACAAATCAAAAAGTTATGTATTTAACATTTTGATACTAACGTCAAATGTTTAATATCTTATGGCATTTTACGTGAAGGATGTCAAACAGCAAACGAGCAAACAACGTGAGAGGGGCTCCAGAAATATACATAATCCTTAATAAAAATGTGTTCTATAATGCTGTAGCGACACAAGTGAAATGCTCCTCAGTCCTCATGTTAGGATGCATGTTTTACTTTGCGTGCCTACTCCTCCCTCCAGCTCAACCGAGCGTGCGCGGGCTCGCCCACGTGCGCGCGCTGTAGGGTGACAGCGGAAGACAGAGGTTGCGCGTGCAGCACGCAAGACTTTAGAAGCGGAGGAACGAGCGAATTAGCAGGAAATGTTTTTTTCTCTCTCCAAACTAAATCATAATATACGTTTCGCAGCGAAATTTGAGCGCCAGTGGAAGTGTTAGCTACATGGTCATTCTCAAGAGTGTAGCCGGTGCCCTATTTTTATCCTTCAACTTGTGTGCGTCACGAGTCCGATGGCTGTGGTGACACTTTGCGTTGATTTCGAGGTTCGCCTACTAATGCTCTCCTGCAGAGGGCCCATTTCTCCTTGAAGTGCTTAGACCGCTGTGTGTATGTGCGAGTGAAATATTAGAAGTTACAATTTCCTCTGAAAATACGAACGTCAAATCAGCTCTGCCAGTAATGACAAGTACACAAAGGCAAAATGGACATCTAAAAGATGCTAAAAGAATTTTGCAATTTTTCTGGTTCTTATAGGGTTGTTTTCTGTCAGCATATTGGTCCACATATTTCAGCAGATTATTTATTAAACACAAAAAGTAGTTTAAACTTGATTACATATGTGACCCTGGACCACAAAACCAGTCATAAGGGTCAGGTTTAAAATTGAGATTTAAATAGTATCTATAGTATGCTAAATTAACAAGCTTTTCCATTGATGTATGGTTTGTTAGGTACAATATTTGGCTGATACACGTGTTAAATAAAAGAACATCTCCTTTAAAGTTGTCCAAATCAAATCCTTACCAGTGCATATTAATGATCAAAAATCAAGTTTTAATATATTTACTGTAGAAAATGTAAAAAATAGGTTCATGGAACAGTATAAAAACTGCAATTTTGACCCAAACAATATATTGTTGGCTATTGCAACAAATATACCAGTGCTACTTATGTTTTTGTGGTTCAGAGTCACATATAAACAAATAGTTATTGAAATCAAGACAAAATCATTATGTTAGAAATCCCATCTCAAAAAAGCTTTCATTTCAGGTTAACATTTTAGAAATATTTGCATTTGTATTATACCTGTTTATAATGATAAATGCTGTTTTGAACAATATGGATCTCACATGGGAATTTTTAGCTTGTACATGCATAAAATATATTATTAAACATGCAGCATTTCTCTTTGTTTCTCATATGCTCTTGTTTCTTCTCATACATGTAGGCTATGCACACAAGCTCGGACGTAGAGGACTATGTTTGGAACGCTAAACAATCATGGCCTGCTCTCCTTCAGAATAGTGTGGGTTGCTGCTGGATGCGTAGTGTGCCGCTGTAGGGAGTGTCTCTGTACTGAGGAAATTCTTCTCAGGAAGTGGCGTTATAGGTTGGTTACATGTGCAGTCCACTCTTCATACGCTCCCTCTACTGGTGTCCACTCTGTCACTCTCCCAGACAGAATCAAATGTTTTTTACCCTACAGAACATAAGGGAGGGTGGATTGAGAGAGGGTTTGTATAGCCAACAATCGGTTGAATGTGAAAGACAAATCTAATTTTAGACACCTTGACCCGTTTATTTGACCTTCCTTGCATAGAAATGTATTTATTTAAATTAAACTCTGGCAGCTTGTTTGAAAGAATATTTTTTATGTAGTTAATTTAAAAAATATAAATGTTTTGTTTCTAATCAAGACTGAAATGTTACATTTGTCCAATGCAAAAGAAGCATTTCCTGTTCATAGTTTTGTAAGCCAGAAGGATTAACAAGACATGTTTGTCTGCTGAGAAAAGCAGAGAGAGGAAGACGGAAAGAAAGAGAGGGGAGGGGGTGAAAAGCAGACACATTGTTGTGTTTCAGACTTTTTTTTGGTTCTGCAAAAAGTTTAAAAATGTGTTTTTTTCCTTTGATAGCAGAAATAAACGCGAAATGTCATGTATTTAGTGCTAAAAAATTAAAAAAGCTTTGCATGTGTTTTTTTACACTGCAGTTTTGGTTAAAAAAGTGAGACGTGGTCTTAAGAGTTGGTGGAATCAGGTCAAAGAATTCCTGAACCATGTTCGGGAAATATGGAACACCCGGAATTCCAGGGGTGGGGCCATAGCGCGAGAGAGAGAGCACTCCATAAACAAATACTCCAGCAAATGTTAATCGAACACACATGCTCTCTCTCACGAAGAAGAGGGGAGAAAAGGGAGGGAGCGGGTACTTTCCAAGTCTCCTAGAGAAAATCTTCCTGAGTTTGCAAAGTTCTTGTTAATAACGCGCGCCTCGTTCTGTTCTGCGACGAGTGCAAAACTCTGCCGTACTTGAAACGCATTTCATTTATGCTTTGCCCTTTTTATCAACCACCCCTTTAGGCCTTCTGACTGATCCAAATCTAAATAAAGCTTCATTTGAGAGAGAAAAATTGCTGTTGTAAACAAAATTGACAAACTGCGAACTGAAGCCCAGACCTCATTGGAAGTAGACATGGAGTTGCGTGTACATTGTTGCCTCTGTATAAAGTCACTAATGCTCATTCAGGTGAAGCACTGTTTTTATCCTAAATGACTGCTGAAATTAAATGTCATTCACCTTTTTCTTCAGTGTCAGTATCCGACGCAATTTGCTCAGAGCTTCTGACTGTATATAGAGCTCGAGTGTGGGTTGCCTGAATCTAGGGCAGAGAGTAAGTACCTCACTGAAGTCAGCACTTAATGTAGCACTAGTAAGCGCTCTTATTCTCATATGAGGGCCGACAATCAAAATTGGGCTATAGTAGAGATGCTGTCTATCTCTTTTTTTTGAATAAATTCCTGTAAAGCCTCTTTGAAATATTGGAAGCATGAAATGTTTCACCACAAATAATAAAGTCAGTATGTTATTTGTATATAATGTAGGCCACAAAGCATAGGTGACATATTTTCCTACATATCAAAAATGTTAAGGACACGTTTTTTAATTGTATTTGTTACTTTTTAAAGGCATAACACACACAAATTATCTATCATAATTTACACGTCTTATTC
The DNA here is from genome assembly GCA_032353835.1 of Enteromius viviparus. Classification (NCBI taxonomy): domain Eukaryota; kingdom Metazoa; phylum Chordata; class Actinopteri; order Cypriniformes; family Cyprinidae; genus Enteromius; species Enteromius viviparus. The sequence goes on along the minus strand of JAUCNO010000795.1, from coordinate 9,972,512 downwards.
ACTTGGCTTCTATTGTAGAACACAAAAGAAGATATAAATATATATGTATAATTTGTAAAAAGTCAAATTTTTGGACCGCTTGACTTTCATTGTGTAGACAAAACAGCTAAAACAATGTTAAAAACATCTGCAAAATAACGAGAGTCTTTAGGGTGAGTACAGGGTGACCATTTTAATTTCTGAATGAAGTGTCATTCTTTCACTGAAAGATATAGTTCTCGGTATAATGTTGCTATGCAACAAATACAATGACTCAATGATATGGTATTGTGGATTTTAGCTTGATAGCCGATGAAAAGTTGTCTTGATCTGTCAGAAGTAATGACCTTGACTAATTGTTTTATATAATTGTTCTGTACATGTTCCACCTTTTCTAATAGCATACCAATAGCGGTTTCGAAAATTAGGTCAGCAGAGTCCGTCCATCTTGGATATGGTGAAGAATGAAAATTACTACCATGAGGTGTTTCAGAGCCATTTCAGAAGAACGTTCTGAAAGGCCGCACTCAGAAATGTCTCTGAACATTAAGATGAAGCTCTATGCAAGTGTGCGCATGCCAGTTTGTGTACCTTTTGTGTACATGTATGTGCTTGTGTTCGCGCTAGCGTCTGTCTCTGTGCTGTGTGCAGCTCCTCCAGTCCTCAGCTCACAGGGTGTGGGTGAGCTGTTTGAACTCGGTGGTTAAGCTGGTAGACTGAGATGAATGCAAGAGGAGCTCAGTCTCCTCTTTGAAGTTTGACACAGGGGGTTACCCCTCCCACCAGGAGGGGCTTCGGTGGAGAATGAGAGAGGGGGGAGAGAGAGAGAGACAGAGAAAAACTTTACTCTTGTTTTTGTGAGAAACACTAGAGGTCCAGCTTGACTCTCAAAATTGTCAGAAGGCTTTTTCTCGTTTTAATTACTTTCTCAGAGAATAGCTATGCTACTGCGCTATACTTTTTCTCCTAGTGTCTGAAAACTTTTCAAAGACAGATGTTAAAAAGCTAGCTCAGTTTTTTTTAAATATTGTATCACAAACATTTTTAAGTGTTCAAAGTCATTGTCTTTCAAATAAGCCATGGAGTAATATAGCGGGAAAGTCCCTTTTACAGAAATTAGCACATTAGTTAAAGATCTCCCACTCTTGCTGTCTCTCTTTTTCTCACACACACACACATACACACACACACACACACATACATAAGCATGCTGTGTCGTGTCTGGGAGACACCTAAAAGGGAGGCCTGGCCAGGTGTGCAGCAGAGACTGAGGATGATACAGGTATGAGCAAGTTCTGGACGGATCCAGCAACAGACTGGAGGACTCTGCTCTGGCTTGTTATTCCTCATCTGTTTCTCCTTCTTCTCTACTGTACTCTAATTTATAAACATGCTACTATATTGTTTACAATTTTCTATTTCTAAAAAAACTTTATATAAGCAATATACTGTTTGATGCGAGTGAAATTTCTATTTTTCCCAACCATACATATATATATATATATATGTATGTATACTATGTATGTATAATTTTTTTTTTTTTAAAGCAGTCAGTAAAGAAAGGACAAGAAATGTTTGAAGACTTAAGATTCAAATCACCACAGATCAATTTTTACATTATTTTTACACTACCAAAGTAATCTATATTTATGCTAACGAAAAAAAAACAAGTGGAAATAGTAAGACAAAAGTCTCCTTCAGCAAGTCTGCATACAGTAAATGTTTTTGAAAGATATTTTTAAAAACAAACAGTAAAATATAACAATTTAAAAAAATTTATTCATATGAAAGCAAGGCTAAATTTTCAGCAGTCAATTTTACAGTCTTCAGTGTCACATGATCTTACAGAAATCATTCTACTATAGAGCTAATATCAGTGTTGAAAGCAGTTGTGCTGCTTATTAATTTTGTTGAGGCAGAGTGGAAAGTTCAAAAGAAAAACATTTATTTCAAATACTTTATTAACATTATAAATGTTTTTACTGTCACTTTTGATCATTTAAATATTCAGTTAAATACAATATGAAAACAACAACAACAAAAAAGTTTTATTTCTAAAATAACTTCATATCCAGTAGCTCGTAGACCTTAGATTCCCGCCACTTGAACTGAGAGAATGTATGCCTCAAATACACAGTGTCAGTTGCGTTGGATAAAAGCATTTACATTAGCACATTGGACCTTTACTCAGAAACATCCAGTGCTTTGTTTTGGGTTGCAGTACCTGACCAACAACTACCGGCATTGTTTCTGAGGCTCTGCCACACCCTGACTTAGCCCAGGGCTCTATAGGTCACCCTATCCCACTGTCCCCATCGAAGACAAAGACTTCCTCAGAATCCCTCATTGTATGACACATGGTATAGGTCTCAGTTTTCTTGTTAGATTCAGGGGGTGTGGCCTTAGGATGTTTTTTCCAACAGGCTTCATCGACATATCTAAAAACAATAGCTAACAGCCGTTGTGTGTTGGAATGTCTGAATTTGTCTTTTCAAAGATGCCTTTAAATAGCAGCTCACTGAACATTTGCCTTCTGAATTTCATGACTGTCTGAAAACAAAACGGTAAAACAAGTCATTTGCAACCATTACATATCTCTTCATAAGAGATGAGTGTCTTAGTAAATTAAGTAAATTAATGATTTAAGGAGCTGGCATGTCTACTACGTTTTTGTGAGTGAATGTGTTGATGTGCAAAATAAGTTTGCTGTGTTTTCCCATGACAGTTGTCTGTATGCACACGTTTCTCTGTGTGTGTGTGTGTTCAGGGACGTGTCAGGTGTTTACACACACTGTAGATGCAGTGACTTTGGTGCCTCCAGTGGCAGATTTATGACGGTGTCTTTTAGACAGTGATTGCAGACACATAAGCACACTGACATACTGCTTTGTAGGAGGTTAGATTAGTTTTGCCTCCCGCTGTAAAAATGACATCTCCAAATTGTCTTCTGTAGTGAGCAAATAGAAATCAAACATCTTTTTGATCAATTTTCTATATAATCTGCATATGTGTAGAGTTGTAATTTTTTAAACAGTCTCAAGTATGTTGAATTGTGTACCTTGTCTCATTGAATGCAGTAGAGGCAGAATAGAATGACTGTGCTTTAGTTTTGTATATGATATGACTGATATTCAAACATACTTTTGTGTATGTATGGGGGGTATTGTTGGAAAAGTAATGCCAATTATTATAAAAATAACTGTATAAGAAGGATGTTAAAAAGCCTCTGATAACTTGTTTGTTGAAATCTTAATTTATTTTGTTTTCTTTTCTCCTTTTCTTCTTTATTTGCATTTTTAAGTTATGTGTAAGAAATACAAAAAGAGAAAGTAAAGTTAAAACTCCTAATTATGTGTACATATGTACATAATTATAAATATAAACAGTTTAGATTTTGGATTTATATTTTGTATTTCATAACTACATGTACAAAATGTGTTTATGGTTACAATAAGTGATTAGTATAAGAAATAATAAATCATATTTAAGCTTGTAATGTGGGGGAAAAGATTAAAAAATCTGTCAATAAAACAAGATACAGCAATCAGATACAACTATCATCCTGATTTATTTGAAAAATACTAATATTTCAAGTCTTCAAAGACAAAAAACCTTAGATTTGTGTGATTTCAAAAAAGAATTAAATTAAAAGCTTAGTTAAACGCCGTTTTAGTTTAGGGGGTATTCGTATTGCACAGCTGTCTGTTGTGGTTAGTTGGATGGATGGAGAAATGCTATTTTAGCATTTGTTACCTTTAGCAATGCTTTAGCAAAGCGTAATTACACACATTTGCATCTTAACATTTACCTGCTAACAACAATTGACAAAAGCCAGAAGCAATTATAAAATGATGATTTACTGAGAGGGACAATTTACAGAGAAAATGGCTTGTCTGTTTCACACACAAATGTGAGTGTGTGTGTGTGGCACTCATAAGAAGGGGCAGGTCTCATTAATCCATTTTACAAGCCAGAGATGAGGAGTGATATGGCACAGATCCTGATTTACAGCCTGTAAGCTTCTGTGAGTGATAAAATATGTTTACTATCCTCCTACATGTAACCTCAGCACCACCCCTCCAACGGTGCCCAGACAAAACACCAGTTACACACAAGATCAAATTCAAATTTTAGTTTTAATTTAAAGGGATAGTTCACCCAAAAATGACTGCTTCCGGTTTCAGCAGATAGCACATGTGAGAGAAAAGTGCTTATTAAGTTTGAAATGGGATTATTTATCATACAAAACTGCACTACAGAAGGACTTTATTTACCCTCGGAGTTGTGTAAGGGACGTTTTATTATGAATACGTTATTTCTCGTCTTCTGAAGTGTAGCGGCTATCACCCATTTAAACCCATTCAAAGGCTTGGAGGAGATTGGACAATTTTAATTATAACTTTTATTAGGCATGCACCTAGGATGCTTTAAAGGTGAGTAAAAGACAGCATCATTTTCATCTTTGGGTGAACTATCCACTTAATACAAATGCAATGGACCCTACACCATATTGTACACATAGCTTTGTAGTCTTATTTCCATTCAATTCATTCGGTCCACTCTTGTTGTCTGCTTTTAATCTCAGGCCTAATCACCATTTTGTGGAGAACACCTATCTGAAGCATAATTTGCACTAAGAAACTTCAATTCCATTTTTTCTCATTTTGGATGGATAATTATAAGAGAAACTGAACACTCATGAAGCAGATTCTGTTGAGAACTAAGACTTCAGGTGATTGTCTTAATTAAATACATATAAGTAGCTTGTGAAATGAGTCTTTAGTGTAAATAATTCCAAAATGCTGATATGCTGCTCAAGAGAAATTTTTATTTATTTAAAAATGTCTAAATAAGTTAATAAAAAAAATATTGCTATATATTTTTGTGGGAGCAATGATACTGTTTTTAATTATTTTGTTGAAAATAAATTGTTTGTAATGAAAGTCTTCAATCAGGGTATTTAATCAGCGTATCCGTCCATTCCATATCCGTTTTCAAACTAAAAAACAGAAACCGAAAAAACTGATCATTGTTCGTTTTTTCATTTGTTCCAACAAAACGAAAAAACAAGAATTCGGCTCCATTTTTTATTTTTTTGTTCAGGGACAGAGAATTAATAAACCACTTGAATGTTCCATCTTTACACGTGGGCGGAGTGAAACAGCCGATTCGGATGTTATCACGCGATTTGAATGTGCCGTTATCAGTCGTTATCAGCCCATTCATATGGGTCAGTAGGGGCCTGCTGCACCTACTTGTAAAACTTAAAATAAAATTAATTATTCTAGTGATTAGATTGTGTTTATTTAACGTCTACACCTACCCCAACCCTAACACCTACTCTTTACCATGATAGAAAAACAGTATTACTGACGTTAAGTGTTAAAAAAAAAAAAGTTCGATTGATGTGTGCATGCCCACTAGTCCTATGGATGATAACGGCCTTCTAAGCCTACTAGTAGGTGCAGCAGGCCCCTACTGACCCATATGAATGGGCTGATAATGACTGATAACGGCCCACTCAATCGAGTGATAACATCCGAAGCGGATGCGTGAAATGCCCCTCTCCGCTGATTGGTCAGCCAAATATTAAAACATAATAAGAGTCCTCCGCCTCTACAAGTTTATTATTTTCTACTACATTTGATATTTTTATCTTCATCAAACAGACATATTAACAAATGGTTTGACACAAACTGTACCGAGGCGAAGCCTATAGACAGAGCTTTCTTTTGTGTATGAATAAATTCTGTAACCTATGTGTGAAATATTAATTTACTTTGAACCTGCACTCACAAATACTAGCCTACATCTTTAGTAAACTACCTAATTTATCATAACCACCTATTAAAATCTGTGTGGCAAACTGCGCGATGCACTGCCATTTAATATATGTATCTCTCTGTGTGTGTATGTGTGTACAGCGGTATTACTTTTTACAGCTGTTACAAAACAATATTCTGATTTCCCCTTGAGATTAGCATATTAGACCACTTGTTACACTAGTTCTAATTTCAGCCAAGAATGTAAATACATTTGGGACTTAAATGATATTGTAATCATGTTGCCCCTTGCCTAAAATAAAATTAGATATAAAACAGTTTAATATATCAAAATCTAATTTTTTGTTTAAATGTTTAACCTACATATATGTGCGTTCACGCATATAAAAGAGAAGCTGAAGCATGCTCCGAAGGCCGCCGAGAGGCTGGCGTCATCATATTATTAGGATTATTATCTTTTTTTTTTTCAGCAGAAACGACTTTATTAAATACGCCATAATTTTTGCTCATAAAGGTAAAAGTAATACATCATTAGGACCTGTAAATGGTTTAGTTTTATTTAACCTAAAGTGCGCATAGCACGATTTTCAGTTTCTATTTTGCGTACAAAAGACTAATAAAATCATAGTTAATGCATGGCTGGTTCAGTCGTACAGAAATATGGGACGTGGGAGGGGCCTATAATTTATTTGGTGCTGAAATATCAGGTCAGTCTGAGCTCTACACAGTGCGTACAGCTGGACACACACACACACACACACACACACACACACACACATACATACATATAAATATATTAAATGGCAGTGCATCGCAGTTTTCCACACAGATTTTTTAATAGGTGGTTATAATAAATCAGGTGGTTTGCTAAATCAGGTGGTAGGCAAGTATTTGTGAGTGCAGGTGTGAAGTAAATTACTTATTATTATGTAATAATGTTTGGCTGACCAATCAGCGGAGAGGGGCATTTCACTCCGCCCATGTGCAGAGATCAAACACGAAAAATGGAGATGAAAACAATTTTTTTTTCAGTTTCTGTTTTTTAGTTTGAAAACGAATATGGAATGGACGGAAGAGACCCTGATTAATACCCTGATTGTCTTCATTGTCACTTTTTATAAATTAAATGCATGCTAAATAAAATTAATTGCTCAAAACTTTTAAACATGTATAAACTTAAATAAAACTGTCCTTTAAAAACCTGAAATAAAAGTCTTAATTGCTTAATTCTTTATTTTTTGTCATTCAGCAATCATACTTTTCTCGATTTGTTTTCTTTGGAAACATTGCATTATTAATATCGTACAATGCTATGTTTTTTTGTCTTTATCATCGTGATGCAGATTTAGCATATTGTTTCTGTTACCACTGATGAAATAAAAAACGCTTTGTTAGTTTCATCAGTAGTTTTGTTTACAAAATAAACACTGTTACTAACGCTTTACAGTATATGTCCTGTTTATCAGTTCTGGCATATAATAAATTGTTCTTCTTTTTATTATTTGCTCTTTTCCTCTGTCTTTGGCTAAAGGAATAGCTCGTCCAGCTGGGCACGAATCACCCATGAATCTCCAGCGGTATAGAGAGGGAGCAGGAAATAGAACGGGAGGCGTTAACCCGATAAGACTGCTGTTGCAGAGCGGGGACTGTGACTGTGTCTCTCTCATCCTCCCTCCCTCTTTCGCTCTCTGTCACCCTCTATCTCTCCATTCTTCTCCCTCCTTACAGTTGCTACAGGCTCTTACATAAGCCAGTTGGATATTTTGAGCCTCTCAGCACAGATGCAGTCAAGTAGAAGAGAACGCATTAAATATTTCATTTTGCCTCCTCCCAGTCCTGTCTTGTTGGGGTGAATCAACATTATAATACTACGCTGTTTTTATCAGCATCTCTGTGTTTGTTTCAGAATGCCAATCAATCTGATGCTTTTCGCATTTAAATGAGGGTTAGTTTATGTAAGAGAAGAAACGAAAATGAACAGTGAATGGGCAAAAGTAGCTGGGAAACACCCATAGAGATTTCCTCTACACCTTTACACATTTAGTAAACTGACCTAAAATAAAAATGAAATATTGTGTAGCTTTAAATCTCAAGGATCTCAAAGAGACTCACTATTAGCAAGGTGATTGCTGTATATGATGACTGAAGACTGGTTGGGTCAAGAGAAACATATACAGTGGGTGCGGAAAGTATTCAGACCCCCTATAATTTTTCACTCTTTGTTATATTGCAGGCATTGGCGAAAATCATTTAAGTTCACCCCCCATTAATGTACACACCCAAGCACCTCATTTTGACAGAAAAACACAGAATTGTTGACATTTTTGCAGATTAATTAAAAAAGAAAAACTGAAATATCACATGGTCCTAAGTATTCAGACCCTCTGCTCAGTATTTAGTTAGAAGCACCATTTTGATCTAATACAGCCATGAGTCTTTTTGGGAAAGATGCAACAACTTTTTCACACCTGGATTTGGGGATCCACGTTGGTGGACAGCCATTTTTAGGTCTCTCCAGAGATTTGCTCTGACTTGGGTTTAAGTCAGGGCTGGGCCATTCAAGAACAGTCACAGAGTTGTTTTGAAGCCACTGCATCATTATTTTAGCTGTGTGCTCAGGGTCATTGGCCCAGTCTGAGGTCCTGAGCACTATAGAGAATGTTTTGATCCAGGATATCCCTGTACTTGGCCGCATTCATCTTTCCTTCAATTGCAACCAGTCGTCCTGTCTGTATTGGGCAGGTGATGAGCATTATCTGGTTTTCTCCACACATACCACTTAGAATTAAGGCCAAAAAGTTAGACCAGGAAATGCAATTTCTCAACATCTTGGAGTCCTTCAGGTGTTTTTTAGCAAACTCCATGTGGGCTTTCATGTGTCTTGCACTAAGGAGATGCTTCTGTTGGGCCACTCAGCTATAAAGGATAGTGATGTTGACTTTCTACAACTTCTGACTGCATCTCTGGAGCTCAGCCCCAGTGATCTTTGGGTTTCTCTTTACCTCTCTCTCCAAGGTTGTTCTCCCCCGATAGCTCAGTTTGGCTGGACGGCCAGCTCTAGGAAGGATTCTGGAGGTCACTGTGCTCTTAGGAACCTTAAGTGCAGCAGAATTTTTTTGTAACCATGGCCAGATCTGTGCCTTCACATAATTCTGTGTCTGAACTCTTCAGGCAGTTCCTTTGACCTCATGATTCTTATTTGCTCTGACATGCATTGTGAGCTGTAAGATCTTATATAAACAGGAATGTGGCTTTCCTAATCATGTCCAATCAGTATAATCAACCACAGCTGGACTTAAATTAAGGTGTAGAACCATCTCAAGGAGGATCAGGAGAAATGGACAGCACCTGAGTTAAATATATGAGTGTCGCAGCAAAGGGTCTGAATACTTAGGACAATGTGATATTAGAGTTTTTCTTTTTTAATAAATCAAAAAATGTAACATGTATTTTTACTGTTTCCTGCATTTGCAGTGAGGTTGTCATGTTTGTTGTTGCCTTTCCATTATGTGTTATAATGTTCCCTTTAAAGAACATGATTTTGAGTTTCGTCATCATTGTGTTTTATGTGTGGTGTGCTAAAGATAATGTGCCAGGTTAAAGTTTTAATTGTTGTTTTATACAACAGTGGATATTTTTGAATAATTTCTTGGAACAAACATCCAAATGCATTGTTTAACCTAATAGATAACACTATGCAGTGAGGCAGACAAATAATTTGTCCATGCGGAGTTGTTCAGTTGAGAATTTTGAAGAATTTGCCTTCCAAATACTGCTCATAACTAATTAAAACAAGATTATGGTTGTGAGGAAGGACTGTGATGGGTCATTTGACATGTATACGTTAATCTAAAAAGAGCTAATAAAATAAATATGCCTAAATTAATATTAACCTCTCTTGTTCGTATGTGCTTATGATTGTGTACCCTTTAAATCTACTTCATGTATTCATGTACTTTTCCTTTCTGTGTAAGCTTTTTTATCATCGCTTTCAGGTTATCCTTATTCATCAACAACAGCAAAAGACAAACACTGTTTTAAATGACTCTTCTTATTCTGAGAGGATGTGATGGCTTTGACTGAATTCACTTCCCTTACTCAAAGGTGTAGCTAATTAGTTTTATGAATCATCGGAAAGTGATAATTAACGTTAACGTGTTGTAGGGAATTTGCTGCTAATTAGGTCAAAGATGTAGAAAAACAGATGAATTTCTCATAGAGAAACGTTAGTATATTCGCTCACTTCAAATTCTCCATTCACGACTGCTTTAAAAATCCGTCTAAATAATATATCAAAGCATGCATGTACTTTATGGGCTTGTATCTTAAAAAGCATTTCTGTAGCGATCCTGTTTTTGAGACACTGCTTATTTGGTTTTGTGGAGACAATATCGTAGCATTTGTTCATACACGGCCATTATGGAGACCCCCATCAGGCCACCAAAGATGATTTGTTTCGAGAACAGTTGACCATGTACATGATTTTATGATCTGTCCTCTTAATCAGAACTCTCCGATTCAATCTTAAACCCATTCAGCAACATAATATAATATTTCATGCACTTAATTTGAACCCATAGTAGCTGACCAGGTTATGTTTTGCTGCAAGCCATGTAACTGTGTTGAATCTTGAAATCGTTACAAAGAGGAAATGGCTAACAAATCATGTATATTGTAAATATAAACTGTACCGATTCTAAAATCGTGATCCTCAGTTCTCTAAATAACAACAACAACTGCTTGGTGACCTGAGGGGAGTTGTGTAGTATGACAATCACATGAATCACTACTCATTTTCAAACCTCTTATCCAAACAAAACATGAATCTTGACAAGGGTACGTTTGATCTGTCTATGCAACAAGGTAGCAATTTCTTCAAAAGAAGAGCACTAAACAATATAGAACATTTACATCAGAGTTTTCAAGCTTTTAGGAGACAGCTAGACCCTTTGAATGAAACATCGTCGGAACAGCCAACGATCTTTCCTCTGGTGCACTTGAATGCACTGTAGATATGAATGTGTGATAAGGATTTCAAAAACAAGGCACGCTCAATCTGTGCTCCTTTTCTGCTGTGTGTTTTGCACATCATGGCTGGTCTGGCTTTCCTTGTCTCTTTGCAATTTTCATATTCTTCAAAGAGAGATGGTTCACACTGTGGGCAATTGTAATTAGGTCATCTTCTCCTCTCCCCCGTTCTCTTTCGGCCTCACTCTCTATCTTTTCTCTCTCTTTTTTTATACCATCTATCACTCTTATTTCTCTCATCCTTGCACCTTCCACCCTCTCCCTTCATATTTCCTTGGATCGGTTTACAATGCAAGCGAGTGGTGAAGAAGAAAGCAGATTAGATGCCCCCTTTGCAAGACAGCTGAGGGGGAGGATACGCGTTAGAGCTGGGGAGCTGGAAATAGGCGGCTATATTTGGTGTTGCAGAATGTGTGAGGCAGGAGATGGAAAGAAATTGCAATTCTGTTTACAAGGCATGGAGGCTGGGTACCAATGTGGGGTCTAAGGAGCTTTGGGTCTGGAGGCCTCTCTGGCAGTATCTCTTTCTGGCTGCTGTAGGCCTATGGTTGCTTGTTACAACAGAAACAGTAGCAGAAAGCACTGGACAACCTGCAAGAAGTCTGTGGAATTGACAAGTATCATACTTGAGTCGCTTACTTGTGGGTCAATGGTAATTGTGGCCACAGGAAAACTCCGTTAGGAGTAAATACACAACCTTTGTGACAGTAACTCGGATGCTTAGCCTGCTAATATAACCAGAAAAATCATGAGAATCTTGAGAATCCTAATTAGCATATTAATGTCGATCTGTGATGGCGCTTGTGAGATTATAGAATCATATTGCTGATTGTATGTTTTCACGGATAAAGATAATTCCCCACATACTTCATAAGGCAAGTGTTGTGTCACATTAATAATGTGATGTAGCCTATGTGGACACCTGCACTGTGTTCAAAATAATACTATTATTTAACAGAATGGGCTGTTTATGGACATATCTTTGTGCCTCTTTAAAGGAATAGTTTACCCAGAAATTAAATTTCTGTCATCATTTACATACCCTTGGGTAGTTCCAAACCTGCATGAATATCTGTGTTCTACCGAGAAAGTTGGTAACCAGGCTGTTTTGGTCACCATTGTCTCCCATAGTAGGAGAAAAAAAAAATACTATGACTAAAACCCATGGCAACTAACTTTTTTCAGTTTGGCAGAACAAAAATCATACAGGTTTGGAACTTGAGGGTGTTTTATTGTTAACCCTAAACCACAATTCACCACTTTATTAACTTATTTTATTGTCACATTACATGGAAAGACCATTTCCAAAGATGCTTATAATAAGTGGATTTAGCAATATGGCCCTCACTCTCTCTCCTAGGCCCTGTTCACAATTTCTCTCTATCACTTACATAGCACAAACACAGAACAATCTAGGCAAACCATCTAAACTGAATTTTATCATGCAGACGCTAATGAGGTGTTTTAAAGGAAGTCAAAGTTACAGAAAAGCAAAACAGAAGAAGTAAAAATCTGATTAAATAATGTCTGTTCACTTCCCAAACATGCCCTCTTTTGCCACTGGTTGGAGAACAGATAGTCTTGCTACAAACTGACAATTGACATGGTTCATTCAGTTAAGTAGTCTTGGACTGATCTTAATACTCAAACACTAATGTTTTGATAGCTTAACCTCGCTGTTATTATAGTTCACTAAAACCATTCATAGTTAATAAATAGAAAAAACTTTAAACATATTGTTTTTCAGCTAGTCGCCAAGGGAGCATTTCTCATTTTCAATGATTTTAACTTTTAACTTTAACTAAAATGGAAGTAAAAATTAAATAAGACTATATAGACATACATAAAAATCCAAAAGAATAAAACTAATCAACACAGAAAAAAACAACAATTAAAATGGCAATAAAATTTATTAAAGTAAATATAGTATATAAAAAAAACCCCACTGCTTTTCTGTTTAAAATTTCTAGAGGAATCCTCCAACAAAAGGTTAAAATTATAGTTGTATTTGCATATTAAAATGGCATATAAAATATAATTTTAAGTGTGATTGTGTTTAGCACTTACAGACCAGGGCTGCGTTCTCCGATAACGGTGTCTCTTAGCGCGCTACAAAGACTCTAAAGGTACACCTTAACTACAGTTATACCTTTTCTACGTGTGTTCGCCGAACTATACCTTAGGATGGGGCTTAAGGTAAACCTTCTTAAGAGCGACCTTAGCAGGTGCTGTCCATTGATATCGATGCCTCGATGATTGATTGTGC
>JAUCNO010000795.1:9945249-9959356 GCA_032353835.1 Enteromius viviparus | reverse complement strand
ACTTAACTAAGGTGGTTTCGGAGAACAGGCACTAAAGATAAGGTACGTCTTAAGGTACAACTTAAGAACGACGTAGCTCTAAGGTGGTTTCGGAGAACGCAGCCCAGTTCACTTATAGTGTGCTACAAGCGCGTGCGAATCCATTTGCGGTGTTTGATTAAGGGTAGTCAACAGGCAGAGATAACATTTGGATCTCCATATTTGGAGCAGCACAAGCAGGATGGAAAGGAGAACCGCTAAAAGCCATCTATCGCTGCGGTCTGCGTGAGGACCTCCAGTCAGAACTAGCGTGTCGCAACAAAGGGAAAACGCTGGAGGAATACATGCAAACAGCCATAAAGGTATATAGTCTCCTTCGCCCCCCGTCGAGGCCATCACTATACCTCTCCGACGCCATCCTTCTCCATCTCTCCAACTACAGAGGAACCCATGCAAATTGGTTTCACCTGCCTGACTGAGGAGGAACGTGAGAGACGGCTAAAAAACCATCTGTGTCTGTACTGCTGACTCCTGGGTCATCTCCGCGCCAGCTGTCCCTCGAGGCCTCCACTTAAACCAGTTCCCCGGGTGAGCCAGACTGTTTTCTCCTTTTGTTTCTTTTGCTTGGGGTTTGTCTCCTGGTTAATGGACACAATATTATGACGGAGGCCTTTATTGAGTCTGCAGTAGCAGGAAAATTTATTGATCAAACCTATGCTAACCACCATCGCATCTCTCGTTCCATGTACCTCTCACTTCGCTTTAGCAGCCCTCGATGGTCAACCCCTTGAAACTGGCAAAATCAGCAGAGATCTCACAGAGAAAATCACCCTCACCACAGGCACACTGCACACTGAATCCACCCAGTTTCACGTCATACACACACCCAACCACCCAGTTATCCTCGGATACCCCTGGCTAATTGCTCGCGACCCAGTGATCCTGGAGGAGTGGAGAAATAACACAATGGTCATCCACCTGTCACCAACACTGCTTATCACTACCCCAAAGGACTAAATACTCATCACCAGTTACGTCTGAGATCATTGAATGCCTTGACACCCTGCCCGAACCTTATCACGACCTGCGCCTTGCATTTAGCAAGACACAAGCCACCCAACTGCCACCTCATCGAGACACAGACTGCGCTATCGGTCTCCTTCCAGGCACGCTACCACCTCGAGGCAGGATATACCCACTCTCACAGCCAGAAACCGACAGCATGAGGCAGTACATTGAGGAGGAACTAGCCAAGGATTTCATTCGTCCATCAACATCACCCGCATCAGCAGGGTTTTTCCCTGTATTGACTATCGCGCCCTGAATGAGAGGACTGTAAAATAAAGATACTCCCTGCCACTCGTCCCATCGGCCCTGGAATAATTACGCTCCACCCGCATCTTCACAAAACTGGAGCACCCACAATCTAAGAAGCGCTTACAATCTAATTCGTATCCGGTCAGGCGATGAATGGAAAACCGCTTTCTCTACTACAACTGGCCACTGCGAGTGCCTTCTCATGCCATTTGAACTTTCCAATAGTCTGCCAGTTTTCCAAGTCCTAGTCAACGACATATTCAGGGATATCCTCAACAAATTCCTAGTGGTCTACATAGATGACATCCTAATTTGAGGTTCTACAAACACACCCAGCACATTAGAGCAGTTCTCCAGAGGCTCATACAACACAAACTTTATGCCAAGTGTGAATTTCACCTCACCACCATCTTTTTCCTGGGATATATAATCAGTTCTGAAGGTGTAACTATGGATGATACTAAAGTCACTACCATAGTCAACTGGCCTAAACCACATACTGTGAAGGAGCTTCAGCGGTTTCTTGGCTTTGCAAACTTTTATAGAAGATTCATTCGTGGCTTCAGCTAAGTAGCAGCTCCATTAACCTCACTCACTCGTAAAGGCTCTTCACGACTTCACTCTTGAAAGCGAAAAGGCCTTTCAGGAACTTAAACAGTGCTTCACTTAATCTCTGATTTTACTCCACCCTGACCCAGCACGTCAGTTTATAGTGGAGGTGGATGCATCCATTACAAACATTGGCGCCATTTTGTCCCAATGCCACGGAACACCAGCCAAGATGTTTCTCAGTGCCTTCTTCTCCCTAAGCTTAATTCTGCGGAACGCAACTATGACGTAGGCAACAGGGAGCTATTGGCCATGAAAGCAGCAATCGAGAAGACACTGGCTGGAGGGCGCATCCACCCCATTCATCATGCTGACAGATCACAGAAACATAGAATACCTCCGAACAGCAAAACACCTGAATTCCCAAAAAGCAAGGTGGTCTCTGTTTCTGTGTCTTTTCAAGATTCAAATTCTCAATAACCAATCGCCAGGGTCCAAGAACGGAATAGCTGACGTCCTCCTTTGCCAGTTTGATGAACAGGGTGAGGCAAGGCCCGTCTCATCAATCATTCCCTTAACTCTCATTGTGGCCCCAGTCCAATGGGATATTATGACTGAAATCACAAACGCTCAAGCCAACGACCCCACCCCGACTGATTGCCCGTCTAATCTGACTTATGTCCAAGTACTCCTTCATTCACAGCTGTTGCATCTGGTCCACGATAATCCCAGCGCCAGTCATCCGTACATTCTGTCCATGGTGTATTTACTCACCAACAAGTTCTGATGGCCGGATCTAGCTCAGGAAGACTCTGTCTTCATTCATAACTGTGTGACCTGCAACATCTCTAAATTCTCCCGTTTCGTTTCTATGGACTACCAGAAGATTTTTCTCTCGTGTCTAGAAAGCTTTCTGCTCACAACTAACAACATCACACAACATCAATGTGTCAGTCTCACCTCTGGATACCACCCTCAATCAAACGGTCAAGTCAAGAGACTAAACCAGGAGCTAGCACGTTTCCTTTGAGCTTACTGCAACAACAACCAGCAGGATTGGAGTGAGTACCTCCTCTGGGCAGAATACGCCCAGAACTCGTTAAGGAAACCCGCCATCTATCTCACTCCATTCCAATGTGTCCTGGGATTCCAACCACCCCTCTTCCCTTGGTCAGGAGAACCCACTCACCTGCCTGCTGATGACACCTTGCTGCAATGGACCACTTAAGGCCACTTGGGAAGCAGCGCATGTGCACCTTTAGTGAGCCATTTCGTCGGGTAACTCATCGAGCTAACCACCATCGCAGAGAGGGACCACAGTATCAGCTCTGTCACAAACAGTGCTCTCTCCGTCCACCAGCAGTGGGAACTATCGCCTGAGTATTAGTTCCTACCCGGATTTTTTTGCCCCATGCATCTCGGCTGATTCGCTTCAGGTGCGGCTTATTTACTGGCCTTTTTAAGGCGCGATCTTAGAAGAACTCGTTGCAAAGTCTTATCATCTTATGGAGATAATTCTGACCGTTCTTCACCGTGTTGGATTTTCTGTGTATGACCTTGGACTGTTTATCTGGACTTTGATTACTACTGACTGCCTTTGCGATTGCTGCCTGTTTATCAATCTGATTGTTTCTGTTTGCTGTGGATTATCTCTGCCTGTTGACTACTCTTAATAAAACCCCGCAAATGGATTCCTATGACTCTGAGCCTTCGTTACAATCCTCACATGCAAATTGTGTGTTTTATGTTTTTGCTTTTAATTATTATTATTATTATTATAATTTATTACCATCATTTTTGTAATCATTAGTTATTCACATGATTTATTATTTGATATTTTTGCTATTTGATAATTTATCATTAGATTTTTTATTATCATTTATTATATTTTTATTTTAAGTATTTTATTTATTTATTTATTTATTTATTTATTTATGCTTTCATTCATTATGTTTCTATATTTTATAAATTTTTCCATGCTTATGTATTTAAATGTTTTGTTCAATCTCATGTTTGTGGGGTTTCATGATCTGTTTTGTCTGTATGAACACAGAGAGATAAGGGGAAATGTTTCTGGCACCCGAAGGTTTATGGGATGCAGCTTTGAAGCAATTTTGGTATAACAGTAAATTTTTTAATTTAAAAAGTTTGAATATTGAGACATATGCAACTAATTTTGTTCAATATTTTTTTTTTTTACCATCATCACTTCGTCTCCTGCTTCTGCTCTTCTCCATATTGCCCTATACATCCAAATCATACATCAACGAGAAGCTTATTTATTCAGCTTTCAGATCATGTATAAATCTTAATTTTGGAAAATTAACACTTACGACTGGTTTTGTTGTCCGGGGACACGTATTATCTGGTGTGGAGACCTGACCTATCCAACTTCACAAGGCTATATTTCATTAGTGCTGCAAGTTCAAAGTCCGGTGCTGCACTGCTTTGTTTTCTGCTTTTAATGGGAAAACTTATTGGTAACACTTTATAATAACTACACGCTATGAATCATTAGTTAAGCATTAGTAAATAGTCAGTTAATCCTTTATAAAGCTGATCTTCATGATGATATTTCGGTGATGTATACATTAGCTAGCCAGGTAGCAGCTGTACTCACTGGACTGATTGAGGTACATGACAAGATTTTTGCTCCGATTCTCGGGAGGGCTAAAATCAGGCTAAAAATCCTGTAGTGCGAGCCAGGCTTAGCTTTCTAGCTGTTCTTCCAGCATCTCGTAATTAGTTGTTATAAAATCTTTTTCATCCTGATTTTAGTACACGTTCTGTGTGAAGGCCTTCTAAAAGAGTAGGGCATTATTCTGCTGTGTACGCCAGGGCCTAATGACGACAATATTTTTATACTTATTCATATTTTGTTACTCTAATGCAGTTCTGATTATGTGGTCTTTCAGAAGTGTGGTGCTGCTCTCACACTTTAGATGTGAAACAGAAAGACAACAGTTCTCCACAGGTGAGTACTGTTACTACCAAACACACACACACACACACCCTTTTTCAGATCTAGTTTTGGCATGTCAATGCAGCCGGTTTATTTCACTCTAACTTCCTCAAACATAACTCTTATGTATTGGCTTTACAATGTGTAAACAAAGCAAAAGAAAGGATGAAATTAGACACTGTAAAAATAGCTCTCAACAAAATATGCAATTAAGTACACTTCAAGATAAATACATTAAATGTATTTTTGGTTACATGTTGTAATAAGTAAATGATGTAGTAAATGTTTTAAAATTCAGTTTATTTTTCTGCTGTACTTTACTTGGACAACATCCAAAAATCTAGCCATCGTTTGACAGACAATGCTGTCTTATCATTACTACTTTTGAAGTTGCTGATTTGGATGAGACGAGCAGAAGATTTGCCAGAACTATTTGTATGTTTATTTAGTTTAAAACTTACCTGCTGTTTTTATTTGTACAGATGAAGATGCTGCTTTTTTGGTGATGGGTGATGTTTGGTCACCAGATTTTAAAGATCACTGCAGCTCTTGTCTCGCTTGTCTGTCTTGGTTTGATATCTCAAGGAATTTCACAACAGGGGGTATTCCAAAGGGATGCACTGAGACATCTTGTTTTCTCAAACCTGACGCTTTTCTGCCATTTTTAAAAGTGAAGATTTTTTTTGGTGGAAGGAGATGAGAAATTATGATGATTCTCCTCAAGGAATTTTTAAGTAGTCTGTCTGCTTTTTCAAAGAATTCCAAAAGTAGGTGCATTAACAATTATAAAATTGACCTAAATAAGAGTGTGTTTGATTAAAGACATTTTATTTATGTGCTCGTTTTGAAAAATTAATTTCAACCCCTTTAATTGAAGTATGTAATAATTTCTGTTAAAATCAAGTTCAGCCTGCACCTTTTTTGAAAACAAGATGTGTTACAATCTTTATACATGTGCACAGACATTCACACGCACACACACACACACACACACACACACATTTAGCCTCCTTTTTTTATGCGACCCAGTTTCCAGAGCCCAGTAGCATTGCATGCTTCACCTCACTGGTTCCCAGTTTCACAGCTATGTCACAATTTCTCATCTCAAGGCTGTAGAAGTGGACAGGTTATGGGACCTGAGAGAGAAAAAGGAGAAATAAAAGTGTCAAGGCATACCATGAGGGAAGGTGAAGAGAAAGACTGAATATAGCCTAGTCTTTGCTTGTTTGTGTGTGTGTGTGTGTGTGTGAGAGAGAGAGAGAAAGAGAGAGAGAGAGAAGATGAAGTGGAAGAATTGAAGGGGAGGGCATAACGGATAACAAACAAATCTAGACATGTTTCCTCCTCCCCTCCCAGTCCACCACAGACAGACTGATTTGCATAAAGGGCCGCAGGGCTTTTGACTGACAGGGCTCCAGACGGCACTGCTGCTTCCACTTTAAGTGGGCTGGTGTGGGGCACTGGGGTGGGAGGAGTCAGCCTGGACACAAGCCCTCCCCCTCACCAACTCCAACCCCTGCTCTCTAATTGAGATATATACTAACTCCGTCCTATATGGCGCGCTGGAGAGGGGAAAAAGAAAGAGAGAGGAAGAGAAAGAGAGTTTGGGTGAGGGGGGGGACACTCACAAGAAAGTGATTTGTGGTCGTGATGACACCTTGTGTGTCGCTGGTGCCTGTACATTGCTGCGGCACTAAAAAAATGCTCCACAGCAGTGCCGCGTGGTCATGTTAAGATAAGGAAAAAGAGGAATATTTGATGTTTTTTAATGCATTGTGGAAATGAATCATTTCTGAACATATATTTGTCTGTATATTTGAAAGCATGCAGAATTAAGTTAATTTTCCTACCGTTGCTACAATAAAGAGGTTGATGTTATGTTAAAGTGAGCATGGTGTCACAATGCAGCAAAATTTCCTTACAGTTGGCTTTAATATTTTAAAGATTTAAAAATCTGGAAAGATGTTTAGGCTTTGACTTGCTATCAATATGCACATTAATCATAAAAAAATTAAAGATGCAAACTTGGCAATTAAAAATTAATTTTAAAATTACAATGCACTCAAGGGGGGGGGGCAGACACGTTCAAGCCAGCTTATTTTAAGTATTGTTTTTTTTTTTCTTCCATGTGGACATAATAGGGTCATTCATGCTTTCAAGGCCCACAATACCCTGGTGATATTTGAACCTTATTTTGGAAATCACTGTGATAAAAATGTCTCTGTAATGAATAACCAGCTTGCCACTCAAGCTATGTCTAATGCTATTAGAAGTCTAAGCTTGTGGGCCATTCAAAGATGAATCGGGAATGCTTTTTAAATTCCAGCTTCTACATTTTAATTAAATTAGAATTGTCGTAAACAGAATGCAGCATTGTATTTAAGAAAGTAGAATTAAAATGAGAAATTTATAACAGCAGCGACTGTACGTTTTTAAAGGGTGTTTTTTAAATCCCGTATAGACAGGCAGATGTGTTTAAACCGTCGCTAAGAAATTTGTACTTGCTTTATATTTCATACATTTATTTTCATTCCATGGACCAATGTGGGAATACACTTAATTTACAAGAATACCATTAGAATGGGCAAATTACACTTTCTGTCATTTCAATTTAAATTTCAATTCCATCTCAAACAGAGAGCCAGTTCTTTTAACTTTTTTCTTTAAAAACAGGAGTTTTGCATTATTGCATTTCCGCGTAAAATGGATTGAGATTGATTTTACACCCATCTGAGCACAGCTGTTTAAGGCATCTGAGTAGTTTAGCAGTCATATATCAAGTACTAAGCAGTTTTTCATTAAGAATGTCTGATACCCCGCTAACCCTACCAGCTAGTTAAGGTGATGAACTTCAGTCACTGAGCACCACAGTTGCCCGCACAACATGTGTAACTTGTCCAAATCATTTTCTGCAAATTAGACTTACAATGTGCACTTCCTCTGCGATGTCTACAGATTACATTATAATCACATTTGGACTACAGCCAACACCATGTTCGATTTTATTCCTAAATGTTTTTATCAGTCTATGTGAAGCAATGTCAAACAGATGGCATTACTTGTAACGAGAGTGATTCTATACATGCTGTATATATATAATTTTGTGCAAGTTAGAATAGTGAGCTGTTCTCTGCAAAATTACCCTGATAAATAGTATCGAATTGCTGCAACTAGCAAGCCATTAGTTGAAGTGCAACAACAAATTGTTCTAATAATTATTCCACGTATTCGATGCTAATTTCTGTGGACAGTTGTTTTGCTATTTACTACTGTATAAGCTCTATGTGCAGTGTTCCAAATATAAACATGGCTGTCTTTAAGCCCTGCAGAAAATAATAAACAGAGCCAGTATCGCTATGTGATAGTCTGCTGATAACTTTGTTCAAGTTGGTTCATGTTCAGTAGATATAAAAAAAGAGTTAGAAAGTGAAAAAGGGTGGAACAGGAGAGATCAGAAAATGTCCTAAAGCATCTTCAGCCATGACAGTGTATTTGGACATCAAGTGATTCTGATAGTAGTAGTCATCTTTGACTTTTCCTGCATAGCCTCCTAAACAGAAAGTGGTCCTGTCACTTTTCCCCAGGGAAGATAATAGAAAAAGAAACAGAAAAGTGCTCTTTTGAGTAACTGATATATTTCTTTGTCACAGTCAAACTTGACATGTCCAGGGTAGCATGATAACTCGTATATAAAAATGCATGTTAATCTTATTTAGTTATATATTCGATACCTTTGAGTTAAGTGAGTTTTACAGAGTTTAGTAAGTTACTGAATGTGTCTTTCATATCATATCCATCCCTATAATCAGAATAATTTGTCTGAATGCAGTCGTATTCCTCAATAGGCTGTTCATTTGACAAAGAAATCAGAAAACAGTAATTACATAAAGGAACATTGCAGCATGTCTTCTGTTGTCATGGAAGTTGACATTGTTTGTGGCGCAGCTAAAACTGTCGCTGTCTGTTCCAGTCATTATCCACCGAATCAAATGCTAGATGCATTCATGTACGGACTGAATCTATGGCAATAAAGAGAAATGGCTTGCAATTTCGAAAAAGCTTGTGAGAAGCACCAAGGATTTGCATCCTGATTTGGTGCGCCATAAGCAAAGTTAGCTCATTGTTATGCTATTAATTTCCATCAAGGGACCATATTACTCCCAAAAGTAATGACATTTAAACAACCTTCTTAACCACACAGTGTGAATGTATTGAATTATTGAATTATTCCAAAAGACGACTGCGAGCAGGTTGATCTATTTAATAACCCCATAAAAGCCACATGTGAATGCATACATATTGTATTAACATGCATAGTGTTTTATAATTGTAGGTTAACCTCTTAAGGCAATGCTGCACACTAATGTAAAATACTTATGGTGCAAGTTTTATCAATTCATAAATTAAAGAAAATTAAGTTCCAGAGGCTCTACCCCTTTATTGACTTAAAATAGAAAACTATTTAAATAGTAAATAGTGAATAATTATTATTAATAAATACATGTGTGTCTCATAAGTCAAGAAAAATAAATTTCTTGCCAGTTTCTTCAATGATTGACTGGTCAATTGCGGAGACAGAGATATATCTGCTACAGAGATTATTCTTGGAGTTGAAGCAATAATTCATACAGTGCTCTTATGTTGTTGTTTTTTGAGGTTGTTTGTTGATGTAGGTCAGAAATCTAGAAAGAATGATTTGTTCAATAATTGGTTGAAGATTTTTGGTTAATAAAAAAGCTAAATCTGGTCTGTCTGTAATAAATATAAAGTGCCTGAGTTCAACAGACCTCTATGATACTTTTTAATGTTTTATTCCAATCTGCATTTATTGTAATTGTGAGGAAAAGAGTGACCCCCGCAGTCTTCAGAATTTCTCCCCTTGTGTTCTGAAGGTTCTACAGGTTTGCTACAATGAAAGTTTTAGCACTTAATCCTTATATTTTTGGGCACTTTATGGTGTCCTTAAAAAATGATGTTCGCCAAAACAAACTCATAAGTCACAAATGGAACAAGAACACAAATAGATGCATTAAGAGTATCGCACTGTGGGGAAAGAGAGCAAGAGATTTCTAGTTTCTAATCGCCCTATAGCAGACCACCACCACATAATGATTCCTGTGCATCTGGAGGGGGAGGCACAGAGCTAAAAATAAAAAAAAAATCACGGAGTGTGTGTGTGTGTTTGTGTGAGGGAGAATGAGATAGAAAGAGAGAGAGGAAGAGAGGTAGACGAGACAATCTATGCCTATCTGTCAGTCGATTGGCCAGTTAAAAATGCATACAATTACTTCCACCGGCTCAGAGGCAGAGCCATTTACATATGCATACGTGAGGGTACTGCTGGGGTGTTGAAATGAAGAAAGAATGCGGGGACAGAGAGAGAGGGAGAGGGCGGGAGGGAGAGGGAGAGATGCAGAGAGAGAGAGAGAGAGAGAAACATTAATCTTTAAACACTCAACATGCAGATTTATTGCCGACAGCAGGAGGACAGAATAAAAAAATCACTCCAAATGAAGGGATAAAAACTGTAAATTGTTAAGGCAATGTTTGATTAAAGTTTATAGGTGTAAACGGAATAGTCCCCCCCCCACCCCCCCAAAAAAACAATTTAAATAAAAAAATTTATATATACATAAATATACATCATCCTCATGTCATACCTGTGAGTCATCTAGAACAATTTTCAAGCTGCTCTTTAAATTAATTCCATTTAATAATGTAAAAAATATATATATTTCCATGAAATTAAATTAAATGACATTAAAAGCTATCCCTGCCATTTTTATATATGGGGGGGAAAAAAACCTGGATGTGGAAAAAACAAACATATATGGCGAACTGTTTATACATTAACTTAAATGCTTTTTTTTTTTTTTTTTAACAGACCATAATAGAGGCTTGCTCTGAAATATTTTGTAATATTTATAATAATTGTATAGTTTTATCACTAGTATAGGATCTTTTTCATTTCTATTCAATACAAACATTTCCAGTCATTTTTGTCATGTGGAACATTTAACATCTTGTCCATTAAGATGCATTGTGTGTTGATTTATGATTAACAGATGCACACATTAAACAAAAATTAAAGGAACAATTGCTTTTAGATAAACAAAAAAACAAAAATTGTGGTTATCTGTTCTTTGCTAATGCATGTCTAACAAAAATTATTTTCATAACAATACTTTTGCATAACCAGACCTTAGACTATAAAGTCTGGTCCCCGTTGCAGCTTATTCAGGTCAAGAACCGCCCACTTAAACAGGAAGAGACCGTCTGACCAACATGTAAATTAACCAGCCACACTAGTACCGATTATCCCACACACCAATTAGAATATGAAGCAGAATATACAATTATTCTTGTGAATAACTAGTTAAGTTGCTATATGTCTCTGACATATCACAAATATTTGGCATTAGGTTAAAGTGTTTATTTCTGGGAGGTATTAACATATACATCATTGCAGTGTTCCGATCAGTAGTTTTTATTAATTACATTGAGATGTTGGGAAAGGCACAGTTGTTCTTGATCTGAAATGATGTATGGCAATGAGCCATGGTTGTTGTGGTTCTGGTGCTCTTTTAAAAGGAGATCATTGCCTTTCTTAACTATCATCCTGTACTAATATGAATTAATTAAAATGTTTAAATGACAGATCTGAAAATTAAGTTTATGCATTGTTGTGTTAGTGGCACACGAGTAAGTATTATTATGGTATTGTATGCTTAAATTAATCTTCCATTTAAATGTATCTTTTTGATGAGTTTTAATGCCACTTTGTTAATCTTTACATAGGCTTTTGACTCCTAATTTCCTAATTTCGAAATGATCCTTCCTTAGTTATAAAGCTGTATACCTCTCTGTAGTCATCAAAATTTTTTTTTGCTTTTTTCCAGATGCTGCTTCCATTTCCATATTCCATTTTTTACATTTCCTTCAGTTCTGTTTTACCTTTGAAAACAAAGAAGGTCTGTTGAGGGCCTCCTGCTTTTTTTGAGGCTGTAAGGGATGAACTTGGACAGACAAACACTCTGAAGTACATAGATCCATGACGATGAACACGATAGCCATGATCAACCTCTTAAACCCACTTTAATATAAAATGAATTCAGACACGATTGTATGAATAACCCACACACAATAAGATTTAGCTCCGGCAATAATGTAATTGATTTGTTTTAGAAATAAAGCTGGTCTATGCCTCTACAAATTGGTAGCATATTAAGCACAGTAGAAAAATACTCTTAAGTCACTTAATTGCACTATTAAAGGGCACAAAACCTTTGAGCTAATTTTTTTCTCTTTTTTCTGCGTAAGGTTTAATAAATAATATATAAAACAACCAGAATTCTGGAAAGTACTTTTTTTCTCTTTAGGGCTCCCTGTTCTTTTGGCCTGTGGTGATCCTTGACCTTTCACATAAGACACAAACAAGGTTCCCTTCTGTATGCTTCCTTGAGTGACGCAGGTCTTACAAAGCTCCTCTGTATCTGCTTAGAGTGAAAGAGAGTGACTGATTGAAGATGAGGTCTGATTTTTTACCCCTCTCTCCCTCTCTCTTACATCTTGCATTAAAAATGTATCACATATGTATTTCTTTTATTGTTCCTAGGTGACTTTCTTTATCACCAAACAGTTTAAACAATAGAGGACTAGATGTCCAAAATGGTTTGGTAGCCAATGTTCTTTAAATGTTGCCATTAAACTGTTAGTTGCACAGAAATGTAAATATAATGTATATCATCTATAGACTAGTGGCATCAAATGTTTTCAAACAGATTTCTTAAACTTGCCCCCTACCTCCCTGGGTCAGAAAAACAATTATCCCTGTTTCCTAGTTGCGCCATTGGCCAAGCCAAGTGTTACTCTTTCAGGCTACTGAAATGAATTGATATAGTATTTAAATGGATTGAGTTGAGTAGTGCACAGTTGTTTTATTTGAAAATATCCTGTAACTCTTTTTCGCTTCCTGGGATGATACAGTGGTAAAATTACTGTTGCTTCAAACCATCATTTTATTCTTTAGAAGGTTTAACATTTTCAGGCATTGGATGGTTTGGTGAAACCCGTGGAGAGAAATGAGGTGTTAGAATCCATTCAATGCTGCAATCATGTGCCATGACACTAATATGCAAGCTGGAGGCAACAGGCTCGTTCCAAGGATTTCAAGGCGTACAGAAATGTTAAAGTTTAGTGAGTAGCACCAGCAGTGTTCAGAGTCTAGTGGAATTTTAACCCCTCCTAATTCTCATGCAGCCTACAGCTAAGTGGAGTCTGCTATAAAGGACATGAACTCTTGAGTTCTAATATGATGAACTGGTGTTACAATTAGAGGTAAATTATGGATCAATAAAATATTAGATTATTATAAGTTTATGTTAATAACATGCAGTGTTGTGGTTTGAAGTATTGCAAACCCCTCCATTGTAAAACTCTTTACAGTGTTTTTCTGCAAATATATATATTTATATATACATATATATTAGAGGTGTGACTAGATCTCGCGAGATGTGACTGGTCTTGAAAAAACTTGGCGATATCCTAGCGATAGTGGTATAATGTGGCGCAACAAATCTCCGACAGGAAACTGCTGCCGCGTTCTATTTATGATGTGCTGACACAAATTCCAAATGCTTTTCAGTGGTTGCTTTAATCGCATCCAGTGTAGGCAGACATAAGGCCCGGGTATACTTCACTTTCCGCATTCCGTTCCATCTCGCGCACAGCCGCGTCCACACAGCTTTCAAAGTATACTCAATCACAAATTAGTGTGGACGGACGAGCCTGATAAATGCAGAATGCCACCTACTTGACCTGCACTCTTTCAGCACTCTTCTCGCCCATAGACTGTTGTACGCGGACAATCCGTGCGGTATCAAAAAATTGCCTGCGCATGGACAGGGTGAGTAGCTGTCCAGATGCCGAAAATTACGTAATGCAGACGGCCGAAGTTACTTTGGCGTTTAAACTGGTGCGGCGCTTGCTGTAGGCAAGTTTGTTTAGGTATTCAGCCCGAAAATTGTTTACCCTGCTTTTTTAAGGAATATTTGAGTTGTTTGTTTTTATTTATTGACACTATTTGAAGTTTTTTGTTATTTATTGTTAATTACTTGCCTGTCAGTTTGTGGCAAAGTATTTTGCAGTGTTCACATGTTGTTTATTACGCACATAAAAATAGTTGGTACCACTTTATATTAAGTGTCCCTAGTACCTGTGTACTTATTAGGGGTGGGACGATACAGGTAACTCACGATTCAATTCTGTGGCGATATATGGCCCACGATAATGATAATATCG
>JAUCNO010000795.1:9921472-9939162 GCA_032353835.1 Enteromius viviparus | reverse complement strand
AGGTGCTGGGTTACGTGCTCGTGAATGTATTAATAAAGTCATATAAATACAACTGTTGTGACTGTTTACAGTGAAAAAATCACACACAAATACAATAATGGCAATATCATTACCCAATATTTGAATTCAAATCCGTGCGTGGATCACTGCTAAACCGCGACAAAAAACGTAACAGTCTTACAATTTAGGGGCTGTTATTGTAACCCCTCTACGTTTTGCGCGTTGGACCAACGTAGTCAGGATACGTTTTTATATGAGACTGGGTTGCAACCACCAGAAAATGCTTAAAACTGTGCATGCATGTAAGCATTTGTTAAATCACATTTAAGAACATGTCTCTGAGATGCAGTGGTTTTTAAAACTATCTTGGATACAGCTCAGCAGGGTCTCCCTGGTTTAAGACACTCAACTCGTCATTAGTAAAGAGTTTGAGACCTGAAGTAGCCCAGAAAAGGTAAAGAGTTTTGTCAGAAAATGTGTGTCAGATCCACATCATGTTCAGCTGTGGCAGTTCCTAGAACAGTCAAAATAAACTAATTAACTCAACTGCTGTGATGCCTGTTAATCAAGAATGCGAGAAAAAGATGAAATCAATAAATTGTAGCTTTAAAAATTCATCTATATTTATTTTAGAACTTAATTTTTTTTCAGTATATTTCCTACTTGCTGAAGGGCACATTTATTATAATGGGTTCATGTCAAGATTGTTTCAAGTTATTTTTAAAGTCCAATAAATGTTCATTTTGAAGGCTCTCAGTTATACTGTAATGTTGAAAGTTAACCCCTATATAAAATAATTTTATTTACTGGTGTCATATTTGTTTGTTTATTTTCATCCGCTATTTATTTTTGCATATTAATCATGAAGAAAATTCATTCTGAAGAATAAGCTGTTTGTTATAAAGATGATTTAGAACATTCTTTATAACAAATTTTAAGAAAAGGATTGATCTGAAGACTATAGGCCTATAGGCTAGTTTCTTAACTTTTATTAGACTGCAGATAGAAATAAGATCATTCCTGATGTCTTTAAAATTAGAGAATGACATTCTTATTTTTTCTTTACTTTTTTTGACTACAGAAAAAACAAATACATTAAATACATTTACCTTACTATGTTAACTTATGAAATAAAAGAAACATCACAAGAAGAAAAAAATACTTGACAATATTGTTAAACATATTTGACAGTGAATGCATAGCCTTATTCAATAGCTGGCATCGGTCGCAAAGTAATGTTTTCTTTTTTTAATATAGTGAAAGCTATTGGCAATGGCTGGTTCTTAAATGCTTAGACTCCATACACTATACGACTTTTTCTGACAACTGCAAACAGCAACCAAGCCCAACTGAAACAGACCGGGTGAGACTGGCCACGATCCATCATCAGTGCCAAATTACATACATAATCGGCCTGAAAGTCATGTAGTGTGTAAGCTTAGCGGCAACTTTCTGCATTCAGTCACTGGTGTCAGAATTACTGCTAATGCAGAATAAATACTAAAATGGTGCAGCAATTTGAATTGTGTCCAGAAAGGCTAAACCATGTATTATTGTGTATTGTCAAGCATGATGTTTATTTTTTAGCATGTTTTTGCTGATCTATAATGTAGCTCTGCAGTGCCATCTCTACTCTTATCTCTACTCTTACTATTATTGTGCCAGACCTTTCTTCCTTACTCTGCTGCCCAGACCGAGAGGACCAGAAAGCCTCCTGTTAAAGAGATGCAGATTTATGCGCAAGCAAAGGCGGGGCCCTGTGTGTTTTGATGAAAGAGATCTATGAGAAAGGCTCGCTCATATGCTTCTAGTCACTCCCTCTCTCTCTTTCTCTCTCTCCTACTCTCTATCGCTACATCCCCCCCACCCTCTACCACCACCACCCCGCCTCAATCTTTCGCCTGCTCCCTCTTTTCTAACGGTCTCACTTTAATATGTATGCAAATGTGCCCGTCCTCCATCCCCTTAATTGTCTGGCTTCCAGCAGTCAGTGTGTGTGTGTGTGTGTGTGTTTGTGTTTTACAGTGCCTCAGCTCTCCTCACTAGCCTCTGCTGGCAGAATCACCAAACCTGCACCTGAGCTCAGGAAGCGATGGCGGGGTTATGCCATTCTGTCACTTTGATAAGCATACACCATAAAAACCAAAAATGCCACTGAAAGTCCTTTATAGAGCATATAGAACTGCCCATATCAAAGCCCTATTTTGAATAAATTCAAAAATGAACGATTTGTGATCAAATCATGGTTAAGTACTAGAACGGTTGGGGTTCAATTAGGTAACTGTGATGGGATATGATATAAAATGAGACATGGAAGTACTATTAAACAATACAATTGCCCTTTCATTTCTTCTCTTCTAATATGCAGCAGCAAATTCCGTACTAAATTGGCACAATCTTGGCACTAATCTGCCGTAGCCTATAGCTATTTTCAATTCCTTATAGACAAGCCATATAAACTTTTTTTTGTGGTGGTGATGCTATTTCTATACGATCCACCTGAAAACTGCAGGTGCATCGACACCATGTGCTTTGCTCTTCTCACGTGATCTGCTGCTGCAACATGCAAGCACTTCAAAGACATAACCTTGAGAGGATATTAAAGGTGATTTTTCTACAATATTAGGTACTTGCCACCTGCTTGATAATGCGGTGATGGTTTCAACGGCAAGATTTACAATAAATCTATCTGCCAGCAAGCATTTTTCCAAAAGAGGGAGGATGTGGTGGGAGGAAACTGTAACTGTGTTTACTTTTTATAATGATTGAAGAAAATAATAAAAGTAAACGTGAGTTTTGACGTTTGTATTTATTTATGTAGGTTGTTGGTTTGATAATCACTAAAATGAACAACTAAGTGAAATCTGTCTGCAGAAGCTGGTTTAGTTTTTGTTTAAGCTAGGCTATAATAAGTACACAGGATGCTTAAATAATAGTGCGCAGTGTGAAAGATATGCAGTTATCATTAAATATGTTTGTGGTATTGAACGCCTCTTCATAACAAGTTGGTTTTGAAAGATGATGGTGTTTTGGCATATTTTTATTGAATTCGTTTTTCATTTTAATATTTGGATAGAAACTGTATTTTTGTGTTGATGTGGCACATATTCCCTTAAAATATTGCATGCTTTTTTTTCACCGTGCCCCAAAGGTTTATTCAAAACATCTGTGCAGACTTTTTACAGAAAAGAATATTTGACTTTTTTTTTTTTAAGGCATGGTTGCCATTTCACTGAGTCTATTTGTTCTAGCCAATTCGATATTCAGTATCTCACATTCAATAATTGCCAGAAGGTAGAGAAGCTGTTGAATAATATGGTGTCATAGTATGTAGAAATAGGAAGAGAATGGGAATGTAGGGTAAAGAGAAGAAGTTGAGCTCCAGTCAATTAATGTGCTGAAGTGTTGTGTAATGTAACTTCACAAACCTATAGCAAACCCACGAATCTTATTAAAATGATGGGAGACAGATAACAAAGGAGGGTGTTTGACAGGCGGGGTGAGGGGATGTTTTTGTGTCAATCAGGAATTTGGATGTAAATGAATATATCTGTGTTCGTCTTCATATCTGTTTTCATGTTTTTGGATAGTGGTTTGTGTGGGTATGTTTTACAGTTATTACAGCAGAGCTCTGGATTGAACATCCTTTTACTTCTTTTTAATTTCGTTTCAATCTGTCTACGGATTTCTGCAACTAATTTTGCTTATTGTACTGACTCTGTTCAAACTTTTTGTGTATATTTTAAGAAGGTGTCATTTGAATAAAAACTGGGATCAATAATATTCAGAGACTACAAGGTTGGGTTAGATAAGTGAAGTATTGCGAACATCTCAAAGGTTTGTTTGTAAGGTTATATTTTATATGTTTGAGCATAAAGCATTTAACATGCAAGTTTGTTAGTATTGGTCTCTTCATAAGCAAATGATTAAAGTATTTTGTGTTGCCCGCTTTCTTTATTGTGTAGTGAGACACAATACTATTAACAAGTTGCTTATTAGTATGCATATTACTAGCATATTAGCTGTTTGTTAGTACTTATAAAAAGCTTTATTCTGCATGGCCATATTTTAGATCCCTTAATCCAAGCTCATATATATATGTAAACTTAACAACAACTAATTTGCTATCTGTTATTAAGCAGCAAATAAGGAGTTTATTCAGGGGAAACTCTTAGTTACAGTAATAGGGAATATATTTTCACTATTCTGAAAGTGTTGCCATTAAAGGGTGGTCTTTCAAAGCAGTAGACTGCTTTTTGGGATGGGTTTTTTTTATTACTGGGCAAATCCATTGTATATTTCCCTTTATTTTAAATACTAGTAAATAGGGTTAAATGTTTAGATGAAATTGTGTTACTTTCTCTGCACAAGAACCATGCACATCTAATGTATATGTAGCTATTGTATTGCATTTCACAGTATGAAAAGAGGGTGAGGATGAGGAGGATGAAGAGAGGATGTGTCGTGTCCAGAGTAACAACATTGAACATCAACAGAGTAGCATAATGTTGGACAAGTCTCATTCCTTTACTCTTTCAGATCAATTAGTAATTTGAAATGATCTGCACATAATTTTGTTTTGTTTAGAAGAAAAGATCGTATGAGGCACTCTCTTATGAAAATACCAGCTATAGTTTTTTTTTTGCCAGTGCCTAAAAACAAAGCTCAAAATTACAGTTCTTTTCTGCAAAATGTCGTATTAACTTCTGGTTGTATATAACAATGAACATCAAACTTAAAGTGTGATGAAACCCTCGATTTCCGGGTGAGTTCGTCCTCACCATAATTTTGAAAAATACTGCAGAAGTAGGTGTGAAAAGCAGCAAAGAGGAAGAGGGCAGAGCACAACAAGCTGCAGTCCAGTTTTATTTCACGTTTACTGGTTTAATGGTACCAAGACCTTTCTCAAATGTGCAGTTGGACTTAACAACATGTGCAAATACATTATACACAAATAATCAGTTTGCCACAGTAGGCATATATTGATGCATGCTATCATAATCTTTCATCATGTTCAGTACCAAACACGTATTGTAGTGTTTGATGACCCTTTAAACTACATGTGCTTCTATTGATAATTGTTTAATTTCACAGGGCATTTGAAATGCTTTCAGTCAGGTCGGTGACTATATGATCATGGTAGAATGGTTAGATTGTTCTATCATGATTCGATAATTGGTCTACAAGCAACACTTCTATTAAGGAGCTGGACATGTGGTTTAATTTGCTTCTGGGTCACCTTAATATGGTTTCGTACTGGCAAACGCAACCAACAGTGATGGTTGCAACACCATGGGACATAACGACTTTACATGCATTTCACATTTTTTTACCATTTTAAGTGGCACCTGGAACATGTAGTCCGTTCACTAAGCTCATTTTAAGAACACTAGGCTTCAGATGTTAAAAACCGGCGTTCTGTTCTGCCTTCGCTCTACCCAACTGCTGTATTCCGGGAATGAGAGGGAACATCAAGAAAGAGAGAAATCTATGAAAAGCCTCCCAAGGGTAGAGGTTGTTTCCTAGGCAACGTTTCATTGATTGGTTGCGGTGGAAAAGAGGCTCTAGGTTCTATGTGTGTGCGTGGTTATGAACAACATTGATGTGCTCTAAGAAATATGTTGTTGAGCACGCAGTGCCGTCGCAAAGTCTTCGTTACCATTTCTCACTCCATTAAGAGCTGACGATAGTTTTGAAAAGCAGTGCACAGTGTGTCAATTTAGATCTTGAGTGCAGAATCCGTTTGAATCTTATGCTAACAGTGCATTTGAACATTTTTATGACTTTCAGTCGAATAGCCTTCTATGATAAGCCAGCGTTAATCATCGGTCTTTTTTCTGTGGTCATTAAACCGCTAGCTCATACGATCGCTGCAGCCTAAACAAGAAATATGAATCGTTCCTTGTGATCTTCTGAAGACTTTTGGGTAAGTTTGTGAGATCCACATTTAGCAGCCAACTTATTACAGGAGCTATCAGTTCCTTGCTCAAGGGCACTATGGTGATGGCTCATGATTCTTCCTGAACATGGTTCAAATCTACAACTTTTTGGTTACCTTTCCAACATGGTTACCAGTCCAGAGTTACACTGTCACACAATCCCCATCATCTGCATAATGCCACTGCCGTCTGTTTTTACCCCATATTTTGCCTCTTTATTTTGTTCTTTTTTTTTTTTTTGCACACAAAGATAAAATTGAACAAAACTGGAGAAAGAAAACTTTAGTGCTAGGAAGAAAAAAAGTTCCAAAACAAAAAGTAGTACATACAAAAAGGTTTGATTGTTCTTTTTTTATAGATTTAATTTAATCCTTTAATTTCTCTGAGAATCAGTCAAATGGAAAAGACATCGTATAGAATATGTTACGTGCAATTAGTTTTTTAAATGTTTATAAGCCTTGTTTACAATTTTCTGGTCTCTGTTACCATGCCTGTAACAACTAAATGAATTTCTAAATAAGAAAAGTCTTTTATTCAGGAGTTTGTTGTCATTTTGTTCTGTTGCTCTGAATATACTTAATGTGATAAGAGTAGATGTTTCCCTGAAGGTAGGAGGAGGGACAGGACCATGATGTAATAGAAATATCATATACTGTATATGTCTGGTGTATTTCAGTGGGCTTTGTAATGATCTTTTATCAAAATAGAATTAGTTGTTATTAGTCTACCCTCTTATTTTTCCACTCCCCTCCTCTCTATGTTCCTTTCTGGTCTGCAAACCCCTACTAATCAAAACTAATCAAGATAATTTCAGGTTATTTTTTGTAGAAAGTGTTCATACCAGGTGGCATTTATTTTAAAAACAGCACAGCTAAACTTTTTAATCAAAGCATTCAAATTTGTATAAATTGAGTTAAATGTTTTAACTTTAACAGAACACTCATATATTCACATATTGGAAAATAGGCTTAACTCCCCAAGAGTTAATCCAATCTCCGGTTCTGGTGGTAGCACTAGCAGAGCTTAGCATAGATCAATCTATCTGATTAGACCGTTAGCATATCTTGCTTAAAAATAACCAAAGACTATTTAAAACTTCCATAAAACTTCCATCATGTACTAAGACAAAAAAATGCGGATTTATAAAGCAGAAATGTCTAAAAACTATACTTTCTCTAAAAACTTTTCATTTTGCGTCAGTCTTAGTATACGATCTAACTACAGAAGAGTCTATTCAGATTCAAAAATCTATGCTAAACTGCACTAAAAGTGCTACCCCCAGAACCGGAGAACAGCTGAATGGATTTGAAAATAGTAAAGCTCAACTTAGGGAGTTGGAAAATGAGCTTTCAAAAAAAGTGGAGTGGTGCTTTGAAGCAAATTTAATATGTTTTATATTCTTCATTCAAGTATTAGGCATGTTTATTCATTTGCTCACTGGCTGTAATTAACAGGTTTTGTAAAGCAAACATGCATATTTCAATCTGGCCATTGACTGCAAGTCTTCATAAATCATTATATATCATTCTGAAGTACATAGATTTGGGGTAATTCATTTTAAAGGTCCTTAATAGCATTATTTTAAATTAAATATATATAAAAAGTGTCTTTCAGTCTATTAGCTTGCATCTAAAGTTAAATAAATATATATTTAGAGATACATTTATACAGTGGGTACGGAAAGAATTCAGACCCCCTTAATTTTTTCACTCTTTGTTATATTGCAGCCATTTGCTAAAAAATATTTAAATTCATATTTTCCCTCATTAATGTACACACAGCATATTGACAGAAAAACATAGAATTGTTGACATTTTTGCAGATTTATTAAAAAAGAAAAACTGAAATATCACATGGTCCTAAGACCCTTTGCTCAGTATTTAGTAGAAGCACCATTTTGATCCAATACAGCCATGAGTCTTTTTTGGGAAAGATGCAACAAGTTTTTCACTCCTGGAATTGGGGATCTTTTGCCATTCCTCCTTGCAAATCCTCTCCAGTTCTGTCAGGTTGGATGGTAAATGTTGGTGGACAGCCATTTTTAGGTCTCTCCAGAGATGCTCAATTGGGTTTAAGTCAGGGCTCTGGGCCATTCAAGAACAGACGCAGAGTCATTGTGAAGCCACTCCTTTGTTAATTTAGCTGTGTGCTTAGGGTCTTGTTGGAAAGTAAACCTTCGACCCAGTCTGAGGTCCTGAGCACTCTGGAGAAGGTTTTGGTCCAGGATATTTCTGTACTTGGCCGCATTCATCATTCCCTGTATTGCAACCAGTCGTCCTGTCCCTGAAGCTGAAAAACACCCCCACAGCATGATGCTGCACCACCATGCTTCACTGTTGGGACTGTATTGGACCGGTGATGAGCAGTGGATGGTTTTCTCCACACATACAGTACTGCTTAGAATTAAGGTCTAAAAGTTCTATCTTGGTCTCATCAGACCAGAGAATCCTTGGAGTCCTTCAGGTGTTTTTTTAGCAAACTCCATGCAGGCTTTTATGTGTCTTACACAGCTTCCGTACGGCCACTCTGCCATAAAACCCTGATTGGTGGAGGGCTGCAGTGATGCTCCCATCTCCCGACTGCATATCTGGAGCTCAGCCACAGTGATATTTTGGTTCTTCTTTACCTCTCTTATCAAGGCTTTTCTCCTCCGATAGCTCAGTTTGGCCTGACAGCCAGCTCTAGGAAGAGTTCTGGTCGTCCCAAACATCTTTCATTTAAGGATTATGGAGGCCACTGTGCTCTTAGAACCGTAAATGCAGAAGATTTTTTTTTGTAGCATTGCATTTGTGATCGGAGAAATGACAAACAACAAGCATTGCGCTACACTGCTCAAAACTCATGATTGAATAGTAGGCGGAAAATCCTTTAAATATAGTATAATATAATATAATATAATACACGCGCATGTAGTTCTTGACAGACTGTTGTTAAAGTTGGAATTGCCCTACTTCATAGCCTCGGCACAGCCATTATAGGCTGCTTTCCAGATTCAGGAATCAGAACTCCATAAATGTTCTGAACACATCTCTTTGGTTTTGAGATTTTAGTATTTGCAACTTCAAAAATCTTATCTATGCAGTAACAGCTTGTAACACCCCAAAGAGAAAGGAGAACTTGAAATTGCATCATATGACTCCTTCAAAGCCAATAACAACCAATTCCTTGTGATGCATAATTTTGTTTTTCTACAGAATATGATAGAAAAAAGATTCTGCAGAATGTGAAAAAACACAGAGACATTTCCACAGAAGAAAGTAAGTTATTTAGGTTAGTAACGATCCAGCCACTGTACACTGGGGTCACCAACTTAATAATATTTAGACTAGATCTACTTATTTAATAAGCTGCATGATGCACACTTTCAAAGCAAGTTATAAAATACACAAACTCACATTTAAAAATACATTTTTCCCAATTCATTCACCTTAGCTTGATTCATTAGCAAGCTGTTCAAACCTCTCTCCATAAATGGAGAATAATATTTTGAAACTTGGGAGTTTGAAAAGGTGCAGACTACAGCCTGTCTCTCCCTCTTTAAACTTCGTCCAAATTATTTTCAGGCTGTGCTTGTATTAAAACAGTAACATATAGTAATTATTGCCCCATTCCTTGCCAACACACCTGTTTCTGGTTAATAATGAGAAATTTCAAGCCAGCATAGTCCAGTTTATGTTGTTTCTTCAATGGCTAAATGGCCCCTAAAATGACCTGTTATCCTTTGAAGAATCTTAGAGTTTATATTGGCGCAAGTGCAAATTATCAGCAAAGATCTAAATGTAAAAACCTTCCCAATGAAAAAGATATAGACATAGATTTCTGTGTATGAAAACATAAACCTTGTTGTTTTATCAAGTAATTTGTCGACAATATGTGCACATTTTTGTTGATAGTTGATCATGTTGTTATTAAATAGAAAGTGAAATGGACAGTGATAATGCAGTAAAAGACTGTTTGCTCTCTAAAGGTGAACTAATGTCATGATTTGAGTGCTGGAGATGATTTGGCGAATGGGTTTGAGTAATCGGGATGGTGCTGTGTTACTGCTTGAAACCCTGCTGCTTTACTGTCAAAGAGATTTTCCTTTTCGCAGGCTTAATGCCAAAAACAGTCCGTTTCAGACACACACACTTTTTCCAGCTGCGGTTTTTATCGGCCCCTAAAACAAAACCTTTTGTCTTTTATCATAATGAGTAGAGCATGGCTATAAACTTTAAATAGTTCAGTTGGACTTTTGTGGCTTAGAAATCTAGAGTGATCTGTCTGATGTTGTAACAGTTATTTGAGTTATTCATTTAATAGAGCGTAAATGAGAAGCCCATGGCTTAACAAGAGCCTTTGACACTGAACTTATATTAGGTAAGGAGGCATTACTTCAGAAAACAGTTTGTTGAAATTTTCAACTGTACTAAAACATAAAAAATAAATACCAAAATATCATATTTGCTCCTTTGAAAATCATTGCTTTGTAATGTGTGTTCCATGTTGGAATGTCTGTTTTTGTTTTGTCTGTGTGACTATGGCCACTTGGCTGGAAAACACAGTGTATCGCAACCACTGGAAGTTAGCAAACAAACCGGGTCAGAGATCGCAGATTTGACCTGACCTAAAAATCCTTAGCATCCATCCAACATGCACTGTATGGCTCATAGCTTTTCCTTTATAATTGTGCTTGTTCTTGTTGTGTGCCCTCAATCTGGCAACTTGCGTGAGCATCAAGTCTGTAAAGTAGGCAGTGAGAGAAATTATTCTCTTCAATATTTAGAACTCGGACTGCAGTACACGTTTCAGCCACTAACTGTGGGTATTATTTGTGCATTTTATGAGTCGTAGATATGAAAACATAAAAAAAAAATAATAATAATAATAGGGTGTTACCCCACGTGGCTCGGAAAGGATGTAACAAAAAGTGGGGACACACAACAGAGTGCAATAAGTATACAAAATCTATCAAATCAAGCAAAACTATACAGAAAAACAATAATGTAGCATGAAGTCGTCAGTAATCAGTAATGTAGAAGCAAGTGCATGTATGTGAGTGCAATGTACCTTAGCAATGTTGGATGCAGGAAAGAAAATAAAGAAACAAAGATCAACGCCAAAAGCAAGTCCAAAAGTGCAGTACCCTGATGTTGAATTTGCTATATGTTGGTGGTAAATTTCAGATTTTGTTGTTCTCTTTACTGTACATGCAGAAATCACATTAAGCGGCCTAATGTCCACCAAAAGCACACTAAAATCTATAAGAACACCCTAGCAACCATCCAGAATTCTCTCACAACCTTGTGGAATACCTTAGTAAACACAATCCCAGAAACATCCTAGCAAACCTCAGCAACTACCTAGAGTGTCCTAGCAACCTCAAAGGACAACTTAACGGTGGACGTACATGGTGCGTGTGGTGAATGAGCCTTTTTGTTAAGCAAACTGGAAATGACCAATCAGAAGCTAAAAAAACAAGAAAGATAAACATGTAAGCGCCACAGAGAATTTGGACTGTCGAGAAAAATGACAAACTCGTTAACTCTGGCAAGAACAGCGAGTGCTGTATGATATATCGAGCAGCACTTAAAATAAAATTATACATAGTAATAATCCATAAAAAAGGAACTTTCAATAATGTTGATTTCATTCTCTGCCCTTCAGCCAAACTCTTTGTCATGCCCTTCGTTTTCTTTTCTTTTTTGTTTTTTCGCAAGCCTGCCACAAAGAAAAGGATCTCTTCCTCAGAGTCTATGTTTTTGGTGCGGAACTTCGTGAATGTGATTGCCTCGGAAATCGGCAGGTTTTAAATTCGTGCCGTGTACCATTACGTCCGTAAACAAAGTCATGTGCCATATGGTCTTCCGGCTGTCCCAAATCGCACAGTATACGGCCGCCTTAAAACACCCCAGCAACCAAAAAAAACATGCTAAAACATCCTATCATTTACTTTACCTATCTAGCATCAAGCACACTCTAGCAACCACTCAGAACACCTGTAAGAACCTCACAGAATGGCAACAACTTCACAGAACATCCTAGCAATCACTCAAGTTGCTCTAGCAATCACTTTTAAACACCCCACTGACCACCCACAACACCATAAAACACCCTTATAGCCACCTAACTCCCAGTTCACCCTAGCAACCACCCTAAGAAACTCCCGAAACATCCTAGCAACTATACAAAACACCCAAGTAAAAATCTAGAACTGCCCTAGTAACAACCCACCATAGCAACCCAAAGTGTTTATCGACCACTCAGAATGCTAAAATAAATATCTATAACACCCTAAAAACACTTAGTAGCCAATTCACCTGAGCTTTGAGTATTGGCTAGGTTATTTGACACATGCACATCTCATACTTAAATATAACTAGTTGAATAGGGCCAGTGTTAAAGCGTGGGTCGTTTTAGAATAATGAGATTTGGCTGTACGGGCCTCTTTGCTTTGGCGGCATTGAAAGTGTGAGGAAAGCTGAGACTGTCGTACCTCACAGAGGCTCCTCTACCCTCACCGACGTGGCAGGAAAACAAAGTGTGGCTCTTTGCATTACACTCACATCCAAGTTTTATTATTTATGAAAGACCTGACCGTGTTTGATTTCCTCCAATGCTTTATCATTATGTCAGCGCTTGCGTATGAAAACACAGAGGTTAACAGGAAAGTGGAGGAAGCCGCTTTACCTTTTGTGACGCAGATGGGCCATGTTTTCGTACTGACATCTGGATTGTGTGTGTGAAAGAGAGCAAATATATATTTAGTTTGATCTGGCGGTGTTTTGCGTCCAATCAGCATGGCCTCTAAAGCCACAATGTGCCATCTAAATGAACCGTGCCATCCAGCGGGCTAAGCTATGAGAAAAGCAACAGGAGAACGCCCACCGAAAGTGTGTGTGTTGGACAAAGGGTAAGAGAGATCAGCACGGTCACCCATCGGAGAGGAAACAGACTGATAATGACTCGTGACCTTGTCAGTATGCATCACTGCTGCTATCTGAGAGATAAACACACACCCATGGCAAACATAGTAGCTAGCTGAAGTTTTCTATTGCAGGGAATACTTTAGTAGTTGATCATTTCTTCTGTGTTATGAGTCTTTCCTGTGAGTCCTTCTTTCTTTTGACGTGTATAATCAACCCAGTGTGATCATTCTAGGCTGGTTCCTGTGGTGTATATGCAAACCAGACTGATTATAGGCTTCAGTGTGTGAAAATAGAGGGACTGGATGGAGCGACTGTCACTTATATGTCTGAAACAAGTCTATTTTATGTTAGAGACATTTAAATCATCAGAGAGGTGTACTGCTATAGATTTACAGCTTGGATCTACAACCTGATGTCCATGGTAGTAAACAAAACAAAGCGAGTAAATATGTTAAGATGGTAAGAGAGATGGTTGCTAGGGCACTCTGAGTGGTTGCTATGCTGTGGTATTCTGGATGGTTGATTCTGGGAAGTTGCTAGGTTCTTCTAGATGGTTTTTAGATTGTTTTAGGTGGTTGTTAGGTTTCTCTGGGTATTTGCTACGCTGTATTAAATGGTTGCTAGGGTGATCCATGCACAGATAACCAAATTAATTTTATATATAAATTTCATTACTCACATACTTTCATTGTAGCACCTAGCCCCACCTTTACCCTAAACCTACCCTTTTCTGAACAACACAAAACACGCACACACACACACACACACACACAGAGACAATATAAGCACAATCACAGGTATTTATTGCAAAAACTGACAGTAAGCAGTAAAATAAGCATTACAGACTAGTTTTGTTGCGTTTCAAGTCCTTCTGAAACCATACAATGTCTTTATGCAAAGAAGAGAGTAAAATACAAGTTTTTTTTATTGCTGAAATGATCCTGCTCTGTTAATTCGCTCACATCTCATTCACAAAGATACTCTCGTCCTGTAGAATGACGAAACCGATCATGACACATACAAGAGCCAATAGCATTTCACAACAGCATGACGTGATCGGTCATGAGACACAAAAGAGCCAATAGACATTTACAACCAAGGCTGACGTAAGGATTCTCCTGGCGGCATTTTTTAAATTTTGCGCAAAGCAGCAGCTGCAGCACAGATAAGTCACGGCAGACGGAGAGATGGTGATTGTGTTCTCTCACAAATTAATCCTTTTGCCTCAAAAGAATTAGAATATTAATCCTTTTTAATAAATAATGTTGGTTGTATCTGCCGTATTATCTTGTTTTATTAGGTTTAGGGGCAGGTGTTGGGTTACGTGCTCATAAATGTATAAATAAAGTAATATAAATAAAACTGTTGTGATTGTTTATAGTGAAAAAACACACCCCAATACATATGCAATAATGGCAATATCATTACCCAATATTTGAATCCAGTTATCCATACATGGATCACTGCTGATACCTGTCACTGACTTACACTGTAGACTTTTCCATGAGCCCGTGAAAATTCTGTGATACTAACACAGAATTTTAAATTAAGAGTACGTGATCATTACACAGAATTCTGTGGGTGGTTGCTGTGGTGTTTTAGATGGTTGTGAGAGTGTTCTGAGTGGTTAGTAGGTAGGAGGTGTCCAAACTCTTTCCTGGAAGGCTGGTGTCCGGGCAGAGGTAAGTTCTCTTCATTATCTTTCCATATTATTAGTGGAGTACCTCAGGGCTCTATTCTGGGCCCACTTCTTTTTAACTTATATGCATTCTCTGGGGGACATTATTAGGAAGCATGACATTTGATTTAATTTCTATTCGGACGATGCTCAGTTGTACCTGCCATTGAAAGCTGGCAATTCCATTTAACTGTTGTTGGAGTCCGAGATATTAAGAAATGGCTATTGATGAGGACAAATCAGAAATAATTGTTTATGATCCCCTAAAATGGAAAAGTGGTCTCATTGTAAGGAGCTGGCAATCATTTCTCTAGAAACCTTGGTGTTATTCCAGACTCAGAATTATGTTTATCCAAACAAATCATTTTTTGTGAACTGCAGATTATTGAAAAAGAATAAAAATAAATACATTGAAGCTTTAGAAACGTCATGTTTTTGTCTTGTTTTAAATTCATTTTTTTCCTTTCCCTAGACAACAGTACACTGATGTCTGAGTTTCCACAGCATAATATTCTATAGAGTGATATTCTGTATTCAAATTAGTAATCAATAAATATTGTTTTTCAGTAACCAGTTTTATAAACTTTTTTTTTTGTCATAACCTTATTTATTTGGTTACATTTTTAGTCAGAAGACATTGCTTTTGTGAGTCATCACATTAGAGTGTGGCTGAAAAGCTGCCACCTGGACAATAAGAAATAGAAGTCATGAGAGAGAAAGAGGCCTGAATGCTTAGTGGAAAGTCTTCAGTCACTTCCTTTACTCTCAAAGGTGTGTTTATCTGTCTAACCATCCAGTCAGCCAGTCTAAGACCACCAGAGCTGCAACAACTGCATCAACACTTCAAACGCCAAGCCTGCCACTCTCTCTCCGTCTCTCTCTTCATCTGCCTAACTCCGAGTGGCTGGCAGTTGGTTTTTGTCTCCTCTTTGAGACAAGGTTTTAAACAAAGGGCTCAGGTTAAACAGTATCACAGATGTCTTCTAATGCTATAGGTGAATGCACACATGCTTTCATTTACTTTACTGCTCTTGCTTTGCAAGATTGCTTCAGTATGGATATGTGAGTAAGAGAAAGCCGGAGGTGTGTTTCCTATGAATATTTCAACCAGGAAGGATTTGTGAAGACATTACCATTGAGACGTGTGCGTGATCGTTTGGTCATAATGACGATGTTTTTTACAGAAATAAGTGAAATTCTTGACTATTCGCCAAATATACATTGTTTAAGAATTTATTAACATAACATAACATAACATAAATTGAATTTATACTCATTTTAGATGGTCGATTATAGAGGAAAATTACTGTGAACATTACTATGATCTAATGTTGTAATGAACTTCTCCATAATTTTTCTCCACACAAGTCTCCATATAAGTCCTTTACACAATCTGACATGTGCTTAAAATTGAACTAGAGATTAGGTGCTGGGCATCTGGCCAGAGGAGAACTGGCCTCAACTAAGCCTGGTTCTCTTAAGGTTTTTTTCTCCATTCTCTCATGGATGGGGATTTGGTTTCTTGCCGCTGCCGCCTCTGGCTTGCTTAGTTGAGGGCACCTGATTTCTATTGATTATCGTCTTCTTGATTACAAAGACTGTCTCTGCATTTGATAAATAAAGTTTAATCTCATCATTATATATTACCATCACTCTGTTCTCCTATTTGATAATGTTCAGTGCTTTGCTACAATCTGAATTGTTAAAAGCGCTATATAAATTAAAGTGATTGATTGATTGATAATTTGATGAATAACAGCTGCATGATCGATAAAGAAGTACAAAACAAACTTCTGTTCACTGCCTATTTTCCACAGCCTTTAATAGCATATTGACATTGTGTACTGATAGCTCCAGGAAAGTATTGTTGATTAATGTGTCTCATTATTGAAAGATGAAAGGTGTTTGTGATATTGCATTAGGCTATGTTCATGCCACACACAAACAGTAACCATCAATTTTTGGAATTTAAAAAATGAAATTTATTTTTATTTTTTCAAACATATTGAATAATGATGCTGCAAACTCAGTTTTACATCACAGGAATAAATTGTATTTAAAAATTATTTTTAAACTTACAATTTTAGTGTTTTTATTGAATATTTGATCAACTGTTCAGACATTGACCCTTTGCTGGCTAGTTTGCTTTTCTACACATTTATCTTTGTTGGTAATTGTATTGATGCATTGTTTTAAGCTGTAATTGCTGGCTAGATCTCTCTTAAATACACGTTTCGATCTCTAGAGACTAAAGAGTCTGAATTAAATGTAATATTACGTTGTCCTGTGGACAGGTGTGATGTATCACGCCCGACTCCTCTGCATATGCATAATTACTGTAATCAGTTCCAGAGACCACTGCAATGCTCACAGGAAGCTAATCAGATGAAAAAGGAAAGATCATCCAAATATGATTGATTATGGAACTAGTAAAACAGATCTCCAGTGACAGGGAGGGGAATTTAATTTGCCTTGCGGAAGTGTCCCATCAGTTCTAGAACGGGAAGCGTTTGACCTGTTGGGCAGTGACAGTAGGTTTTTCTTCTGATGTCTGCTGGGAGCTATAGACACAAGGTTTTTCTCTTGAGGAAGATGAATGTCTGGGTGTAAAGTATCCCTGTGGTGGAGAAAAATATGCTCAGTGGTCATTGCAAACAGAAGTGCAGACGTTAGGTCATGCAGTCTGAGCTGTAGTGACCACCTGTTTTGGGAGAGGACTTTTGCCAGATATAATGTTCGATGATATAATGTATAATATCGACCTCTGCAATAAAAACTGCTGACATTTTCACCAAAAATTATTTTCTTTCTTATCTGGAACAATTGGTCAAGACACACACAAAACACACAGACTTGGCAAAATCTACCATAAATTATTCTTATTGTTATTTAACAATATAATAAACAAATTAATAAATAATACTAAATAATAAATAAATAATAAA
The DNA here is from genome assembly GCA_032353835.1 of Enteromius viviparus. NCBI lineage: Eukaryota > Metazoa > Chordata > Actinopteri > Cypriniformes > Cyprinidae > Enteromius > Enteromius viviparus. The sequence goes on along the minus strand of JAUCNO010000795.1, from coordinate 9,921,692 downwards.
TAAACTTGAGCATTTGTCCATTTCTACAGTTTCTACATTTCTGTATATTCATTATAAGAATTTATATTGTCACCTTATAAATGCATGTGTGGATGTATGTATTGACTAATCATAGGCTGTTTGCTTATTAATCATAGTATCTAATCACTAATCATAGGGTGTTATTGATAATGATCAAATAATTATTTTTGTAAATAATACAATTATAATTTTTTGGTAC
>JAUCNO010000795.1:9849469-9921372 GCA_032353835.1 Enteromius viviparus | reverse complement strand
GAGACATAGATTAGTGGGTTGGAAAAGCAAGCAAGACAATATAAACATGGGTATGGTGGGTGGGAATCAGAGCATTGCAGATGAAGGGTGGCTGTTTCTGGGGAGGCGTTAGACAAAAGTGGGGTTTTTAAATATTTTTTAATTATGACCTCTGTGGAGGTATGGGGAAGGAGGGGTTGGGTAGCTATGGATGGGGTACCTTTGCGGAGGTGGGGAGGGACGAGGATAGCTTTGTAAAAAGTACCTGCAGCGGAGACGTGAAGGGGGAAGCTTTAGGATAGAGAACCTTTGCAAAGGTTGGATGGAGAAAAGACTCTGTGGAGACAGTATGTTAGAGAAACTTCAGCGGAAGTTTCGAGGGACGAAGGATAGCTTTGTAAAAAGTACCTGCAGCTGAGGCGTGAAGGGGGAAGCTTTAGAATAGAGAACATTTGACTAAAATAAATTCAATGACTAATTAATCAATGGAACTAAAAATGGGTGAATGGGAGCATGGAATACGTTACATGACCGAGGAGAAGTGAAAGGACATGCCGTGCTGGCGTCATGTGTGCGCGGCTTGCGTATGACGTCATCTGGCAGCGCCGGCGCGGCTTGCGTATGGCGTCATCCGGCGCCGCCTGCCGGTTCCGCTCTACCTTGCTGTTTGTAATAGGGAACTTGCAACGCGGGACTTGTTGCTTTCGGGCTGAGGAAACTAGCGGTGGGCTGGCGAGTGGTAAGTAATGAGGATTCTTTCACTTGAATAGCTTTGACGGATAGCGCGATGAAAGGGATCTGAGAACGCGCGGGCAAGGCCTCAAATAGGAAGCCGTGGTCTCTCGTAGAGGTTCAGACCGGCTGAGTGTTGAGTTAGAGCGGTAGCAGGTTGTTGTAAAGGCAGGCTGAGGAATCTGATCCTCGTAGAGGAAGGCAGCGGAGATGTGTTACGGTCATGCGATTCCGAAGAATGCGTAAAAGGCGGGATGTGGAAGGAAAGAAGACGGGCTATTTATAGTGGGTAGAAGAGGATTTGATTGGGCAGGAGTAATGAGGAGATTAATTAATCGACCGCGCTCCTACTCGAAATGAGTTTATTTGCAAAAACTTCACTAGGGGAGGGGTCTTTGTCTCTTCAGGTGAGAATCACTGAATATTAATGGACATTCTCACTACATTGCATACAAGCTTTCAGCCTCAAAACATGTCTTTTAAAATTTAAAACACTTTTTGTTTTAATCACTTATAAATCTCTGTTTATCAGCAAAGGTAAATAACAACATCTGCTAATTAGAAGGTAATTCAGCCATGCAAACCTGCCCAGAATATCATACAACTGTTACTAAAGGTCATTCCTTTTTGTACCAGTGAATGTAATGTGGTTTTGTCAAAAAAAATTATACCTTTTTGTTGCATGAAGAAATGTGAAAGTTTGCATCTAGCTATAAGCTGACCAAGTATAAAAATATTTTCATGGTTTTTCATACAGTAGTTTCATTTCAGACATAATACATTTATATATATATATTTTAAGTATTTTACATTAAAAAGCATAAGTAGCTTTTTCTTAAATCAACAATATCTTTAGCTGGAGTTAAGATCTCAATGAGGCCAAAGAGTAAAATGTTCACTGGAAGATTTTCACATATTTAAAAGTATTGTGCCTATATGTAAATCAATCTATCTATCTTTCTATCTATCTATGTTTCTTTCTTTCAACACATGGCAGCTCACATATGCATGTCAGTGACACCAAGAAAACTATATAAACACTATACCTATTATATATGTATAAACGCTGAAACATTTTCTTTAGAAAATAGAACACTGATATTATATTTGTTCATTTTGTTTAAATTTATTAGACTACTGTGCCACATTGTATTAGACACATTGTACTGTTTCACATATGTAAATTATATCCTAGTATGCTTGGATTTTGATAAAGCCTCCATATAGAAGATTGGCTCTTACTAAACAGTTTATGCTTGGTTTTCAGTTCTGAAGAGGAAAAAAGAAAGAAGGCAAAGATGGAAAAGTTTTCACTCTTCTCTGTAGCTCTGCACATTAGACAGAAGGGAAAAAAACACGAGTGAAGAAACGAGGGAGAGAGAGCGCGAGCAGAGGGAAGTGGAGCGAGTGAGTGTGTGTGTGCGTGATGAGAGAGGCATTTTGTGGCATCTGCTTTTGTCCGGTTCTCTCACTAGATGCTGCTAGCTTGCCCCTTTTGCTCTGCTTGCTGAGCTGAATTCTTTTTAAACCGTGGCCGTATAGTGGACAGCCAGACACACTGTTCCGGTGTGCTAGAAACTACTGCATTTTATCTCATTCCCCCCGAATGCCTTACCTCTGTATTTAGCATTTTTCTCTTCTGTTTTGAAAAACAGAAGTTAAACCTTTGTAAGTCTCAATCCGTCCTCGTCGTTTTAGATCTGTATGTTTTGGCAACCAATCTTTGTATCAGAGAAGAAGAGAAGCTCAAGAGTAAATGTATTTTTAACGGATAGACTATGAAGTGTCTGTATAGCACTCCCCTAATGGTCTCGGAGAGCATTACCTGGTTCTGTGAAATATTGGCAGAAGAGAGATGGAGGGAGAGATTGTGTAGGGCAATCTCTGTCAGTAGTCTTTCTCTCCACCTTTTGGTGTAAAGGGGGAACAGTGCTGAGAATGAGTGACTAGAATAATGAGCTTTGTACCCACCCACACACATTTCTCTCTCTTACTCAGTGGCAAAGAAATAAAATGCATACGCATATGTTAATTTCAGGTTGTTTAGATCGACACATTTATCGATATATTGATCTAAGCAATAATTTGGTTGTGAATTATCTTTTAAATGCTTTATTTTCAACATAATGTTTCATAAATTACATAATTACATTACATAATGTTTCATAAATTTCATGGTTACACTTTATTTTATGGTTATACCTATTACTTGCTTATACTAGAATATTAGCCATTTATTAGTACTAATTAAGCACATATTAATGCTTTATTCTGCATGACTTTATAATAAGCAGCAAATTAAAAATGTATATTTATTTTCTTGTTTTAATACATCTTAAGCATCTTGAGTAGCCTTAATATTTCTTGTAGTTTGATATTTTTACTAGAAAATGTTATAATGATATTGATTAGGCGTACACAAGCAGTTGACATGGCTGTTGAATAGCTATGGCCCGGTTTCATAGACAGGGTTTAGTCTAAGCCAGATTTAGGCCATAGTTCAATTGGGACATTTAAGTAATTTTTATGAACATGCCTTAGAGGAAAAAAAGGCATTACGGGCATTACTTAAGACAAAACAAAGCCATGTTTTAAGATCAGTCAGTGTAAGTTTTATTCAGTTGAAACAACTCAGATTTACATTTAGTCTAGGACTAGGCTTAAGCCTTGTTTTTGAAACTGGGGATATAGAAGTTTTAATCATAAAGCACTTCTGCTATCAGTAGAAAACCTTTAAGTTGGATATTTTAATCTAAATAAATTATAATATTATAATGTGAAAAACAATTTAGAATGGCATGCTGTATAAGAGAGATGGCTATCCGTGCAAGCACTGTGGCTTGGTGTCAAGTCAGTACAAGAGCACTGTACCAAGTTCTTTCAAATAATATAACTCTAGACAGACACTTTATACCTGGGGTGCCCGAGTGCCTTAGTATCAAGACAGGCATGTGAATAACTATTGCTTATCCACAATTTTCTTATGCCCCAATAGGCCTTCTGTAAATAGTGTGGGTGTCCAAAGTAAACAAATGGGAGTTTCTCCTCATTTGGAAATTGTCAGCACCACGGATCATGTCAGCTAACAAACATTAAAGACTTCATATAATAAACCATTTTAGCTCAAAACTCACTTTGACAGCAGAGGGTTTGAAATAACTTCTTTTTGAGATTTATGTTGATTATGATAGATTTCTGCCATAGTAAACAAGGTAAATTTGACCGTTTGAAAAAATCAGACAAATTATTTATTTATTTATATATTATATTTGCCAATAAGTCTCCTCTTGTAATGACTGGGGCAGACGAGGGCAGATCCAAATGCAAGCATTTATTCATAAGCATGGTCATACACAGGCAGGGTCAAATCAATGGCAGACAGAAGCAATGGAGACAGGCAAACTCAGAGTAGAATATCCAGGCAGAGATCGGGGCAGGCAGCAAACAATCAGTATCCAGAAAACAGTCTGAAGTCAAAATACAGAAAACAAACACCAGAAACGAAACACAAGGGAATTCATGACTTCGCGTTATTCTGTTGTGTGACTGTAACTGACGTTGTGCAATCCAATGACGGTGTGAATGGTGCAATGGTGGATGGGAACTGAAGTCCAAAAGTAAACTAAGAGTCCTGTGTGAGTGTGAGTGGATGATATGTGTTATCTGGCGGAGCTTCAGGCCACTCGTAAAACCTCTCTTTATACCTGATGTTTATATTTAACTCTGTTTATGTCATGATTCATAATCAGTTTTTGTTTGTGAGCTCCCTCTGTTTTTCTGACTAAAACTATAGTACGTTACTGGGACTGGAGAGAGTGCTAAAGCTACGCATGTTCATATTTTTTTATGAAAAATGTATAAGAAATGATCATTCTTTCTAAATGTGATGTAGACCTAAACTGTCAGTGACTACAAATAATCAGAAACAGATGCATCTGAATAGGTAGGCTATGTGAAAATTTGGTATTTGTCAAATAGTGAATAAATAAAATAAATACCACTTTAATTCCGTGTGAATAATTCTCAATCCTGACACAAACTAATTAATCAATGTAGCACATATTATTGTAAAACGGGTCAAATCAAGGCTTTTGCTTTAAATCTTTAAGTAAACAACAAAACATGCAAACAAACGGCGCTGTTTTGTGATCTCACTTGTTCCAGCGATTTAGTTCTAATTAGTTTTCTGAAAACTTGTCTTAGTGAAACGATGGGTTTGTGTGACGTTGTTTTAGGGGGAGCTTAAAGGGTGGTTTTTAGCAAAACACTGCATAGATACTGGCCCGATAGTGTGAAATGTAGCATGATTTTGGGCTCTGTGTTACAGGTCTGACGCTATTAGCCCGCCTGAGCTGTCACAAGCACTGGCTCACATTGCTCCGATGGGGGAAAATTCCAAAAACACTGACCCTCCTCACTAATTAGCACACAAAATACCACTGATATCCTACTTCCTCCACTTTTACCTAACTGAAAGTTATACCCACGTTCTTTTTTGCTTTTTTACATAGCACCCCTGAAAATAGGTGAATACTTGTTTAGTCTAGCCCAGTACAAATTTTTGGAGGTCTCCCTTATTCAACACAACCATTTCAAGAGTCTCCACTAATGAGCTGATGAGTTGAACCAGGTGTATTCTACTAGATTTTTCCCCCACTGATTTCTGTAACCAGGACAAAAGAACTATTAGCTATAGAATATTGTAGCTAAAACGGTTTCACAGAGAAACAGAAGTGGTCAGGCAAATCCACGAGTGAAGGAAAACAGGGGAGCTATTCCATCTCATGGTAATCTGCTAGATTGAGTAAATCTCACAGCCATCTGGACCTCTGACTGCAGTCACGATAGCATCTCTCACACTCTTTTTCTTTGTCCCAATGATGTAATACTTTCAGATAGGCTGAGCACACATCACTTCCTCTTTTGCAGCTGTTCTCATAACCGTAATTCTCCAACACTAATGAAGAGATTACAATGTTCGCTGCTTCTGATCTCCCAATTGAGGGCCCATGGCTTCACATTGTTATGCAATGGTCATGTCTTTATTACGGCTCTGCTGTACGCAATATCACCAATTCAGTTCAAATGGTGTAGCAACTGGTTGCACTAAATAAACTTAAAAATAAGGGCTGATTCAAATCCGACAATTCAAGTCCATCTCTAAAGTGTCTAACTGTCTTACTATTATGACAACAATGCTAGAAATAAGTCTTGAGTCATGATTTAAGTATGAAAAGATAAAGTGAGACATCAGGCTAGCACAAAAAGCACAAAAGCATTGCTTGTGTATGTACTGTATGCCTGCCTACAGAATCCAGTAAAATATCAGCAAATGCAACCTTATTTTCAATATTAAGCTTAATAAAGTAAAATGTACAAATCATTTTAGAAATTTTTTTTTCATTGTAGTAATATGTATATATAATGTCATATTTGCAATTTTAAAATTTATGTTATTTGTAAAATATTTTTTAAATTTACAATTTGATGAATAGGGTTATTGGGGAAATTGAATGAGGCTGAATTGGCTGATTAAAAATCATAATTTAAATATTGTTACTTAGTTCTGTATCTGCAGTTTGTTTGTGTAAATTCATATCAATTGTAAGCAGTGAGTGAGTAGTGTGTGTTTGCCTATTCTACAGTGTGTTCCCAAGTGTTTAAATTATTTTATACATAATATAGGATGTAATTCAACCTTTGCCATAGTATTTCTGTTTGTACATACAATATGTGTAACTTAATTGAGTTTAATACATGTGCAATTTATAACTGATGTAATTAACAGTACTTGCAATTTAATTAGAGTTCCTGTAAAGAAAGCTGACTCCTTCAAAACAACAACAAAGAAAACTAGAATATTCTGATTAATTGACCCACTAAAGTAAGAGCCCATCAAACAGTGAAGGTTACGTCTGTCAGGATCACAGTGAGAAGTGGAGACTTAATAATTTATGATTTGGGATGTGCCTTTTCTCTTCTCTGTTTGGGGGGGTCCAAGTAAATATCTGAGTTATCAATGTTTCATGAGCTCTCTATTGCTCCACTTCAGCTTCTATGAGGAAAAGACTTACTACAAGCTCCATCTACTACGACGCCTAAAAAAAACAACTGAAACTTGACACATTTCTTTTTTTTCCTGCTATTTTTCTATTCGTCTTCCAGTTTGCTGCTTCTTCATTTGGGTTTCTTTTAAAATTTTTGCTTCCTTTTTCTGCCTTCCTTTGAGATATTTCCTCTCTTGAACTTAACTCTCGTTCATGACACCCCTCTTGCAGAAGTAACGGTAAAGTACAAAATAGTTTCAGTCCTTATCAGAAGAGACGCTGCCGCATACAAGCAGCTCCATTCTGCTCTTTAACAGAATGATGACACACTGGTTGATGGGAATAAGGCTGTGCATCAGTTATGAGGTCATTCTCACATGATTTCTCAGTGATGATGAACAAACATGTGATCATCACACTGCTGGTTGAGCTCATACAGCAGCTTCCAGAGACAGGAACCGTTTCAGATAGTTTCCTTTTAAGGCATTCCCTATATGCATCTGAGAAGTAGAAGTTTACAGATTTCTACAAATTAACTTATAGGTATAGTATTCATAATTGTTATTTACTCACCCTTAAGTCCTTCCAAACCTGTATTAATTTCTTCTTTATAATGTAAAATTTTTTTTATTCCCAGTCAGTTTTTTCATTATAATAATTACAAATTTCTTTTTTTAATTAAGCACTTATAAAAATATTTTGAATTTGTTATTAAAACAAAGTTGTATATTGTTGTAAATGTCATACTGGTGATTAATGCAAGATAGAAAGCTAAAAGAGTATGAATCATCATGGTTTCATATACTGTATTATGACCTAATAGACTGATGCACCTAAATAAAATATTACACAGTGCAGTTTAAATGGCTTTTGTGAAATTACTATTTCAGTAACGTCTAATTTTTATTCATCTTTTCATAAATTCAACTTGATACTTGCAATTTCTTTGTAGATATTGTAAAGTTAATAGCAATTTTTGAATGTAAATTGTAATTATATAAGTAAAAAAAAATTTACACTGTATCTTGTGACAGAAACATAAGATTATGCAATGAAAAATTGTACCTAATAAGGTTTCTTAGTTTATTAAAGTCATGCACCTCTAAAAAGGTGCCATTTTCTAAAGTGAATTTGGCTCACTTTTATGCCTAAATTACCCACATTCTAATCATTAAATTGACTTGAAAGAGCCTTATACTTAAAAAAAAACTGCATGAATAATTCTCACCCAGAATACTTGTGACAGTCTCAGCTTTTTCACTTCCCATGTGTTTGCATGCCTGCAGGAAAGCCACATATCGTCATTGCACCGTGTTATACTCTTTTTTTTGCTATTAAACTTATGGACCTATGGAAATTTGTTTTACTGACCATCTGATGCACGTTGCAAACAGAAATGGTCAGAGCTGACTCAAATCACTTCTCATGTGATTGGCTGGCGTTACATGTCACTCAGATGGTCTTCTTGTGTCTAAGTGGGTGGTTTTTGGACACGACAGGCTGCAGTGAGGACCACATTTACATTTATATATTATAAGGTCAGTCTAGATATTAGCAGGTGAACAGTTAGCCAAAATAAAGCTCAATTTTATAAATTCAATTCTAAAAGAAAATCCACATTTTGATCAATGACATCTTGCTCTGATACTGCAATTACGAGTACTGCACTCACCGTCCTCTTCCATGCTGGAGGAACAAACAAGGGTTTAATCATAGAGGGACCAACACAGAAGCCAAATAAAAAAGAAAATGCTATCATTTCACACAAAGTGAAGCTGTGTGGGAGCACAGCTAGACAGTTCATTCTTGGGTGAGAAACTCAGCTGTCGCCAAGCACAGAAATGCGTAAAAGTAGTGGGAGTGGAGTTCATTGCATTGAGCAATGAATGCAGGCCTGCTCTGTTTTGCTAAATTACTACACTGCACAGATTCAATTAGTCTGAGACCACATGCACACTGCAGTTAAATGCGGTAGTCGCTCCTCTTCTGAGTGCTAGATTTCATTCTGTACACAAAGAGTTTGGTTTCAGCGAGGGACAAATTCATTCTGCAACCATGCACTCTCGTGTAATGTTGTAAAGTGCACAGTGTCAGTTAGTCAGCATTATACATTTTAGATATCTGTAATCAAAAGAACAAATGCTTTTGCTGATTGTTTAATATGGAACATTTTGTGGAAACTTAATTTCATTAGACTTACATTTATACAATAGACGTTTCTTTAATCCTTTTGTGTTTGGTCTGCATGATTTTCTTTTTTTTGGTAACTGAAGCTGGATAATGGTAGTTCAAAGCACACTTTGCATTGGAGTGGATTGGAGGAGTTTTCGAGTAAAAGGAAATACTTGTTATTAGTGTTAAATATTTAATTATGTTGAAAATGTTGAGGTTTTACGTTTCATAAACAAACGGCACCGGTTTAGAGAGATTTGGATGGCATGGGGTGAAAGTTATGTTTGCTATCGCTAAGCAAATTAGTAGAATGTTCATCAGCACAAATGAGTGGCACCAGTTTTGTGTGATTTTGACGATCAGAGCTCAAAATTAAGCACGAAATTGAGCAAAAACTAGTTTTTCTCTACAACTGTTTACAAAGTCGTCACTTGTATGATGCCTGAAGTTTTAAAATGTTTCAAACTTTAGTACTTTAAAGTATTTTTATTGTGCGTTTTGACAAGATGTGCTCAAAATAGTTTGTAACTATTAATTACAGTAAGTCAACTGTTTTGTGTTTGTGTGTGCAGTTTATAGTGTACAGTGTGTAGTGTATAAATAAGATGATGACTTATTTATAATCTTTGCAATAAATATGAATTACACAGAAATGGAAATACCTCTGTAAAATTAAGAAAAGCAATCGGGCAGCACTACAAATCAAGAGCTAACGGCTAGAAAAAAATATATTACCTTAAAACTGTATTGTATTGTTTTGTATTAATAAAATATTCATATTGAACTGCAATTTTTTAACCTTGATAGGCTGAACCACAGCAGTCAACCCTATTTTACCATCTTTACTCCATCCAATTATTAACAGCTGTTTATAGTACTGTATATAATACAGCCTCACATAGTTTTGCAAAGAAAACATAGGTGTACAATCACAAATGGCAACATTTTACATCCGCAAGCTATATATCATTCTGGGCACATGCAGTTATTTCCCTTACGTTTGACTTATGTGAAAGAACTGAATATGGAAAAACATGTAGATTTTCTTGATATTCCTCTCATTTGGGTTAGAATACAATCCAGATCTGCATATAAGCATAATAATAATGGAGAATGCTGTGGGGTGCTGAGTGAACTGGAGGGGGGGGCGATGGGTTGGGGAGGATGTAGAGGTAGAGAGAGAGAGAGAGAGAGAGAGAGAGCTAGGGAGGGAGGGAGGGAGGAAAGAAAGCAATGAGAGGATCTTGAAATTGTGCGCTAATAAAATTCGAGGTCATTTACATCTGAGATGGGATTGAGTGGCAGGCGTTACCATGGCGACATTCCCACGGGTCTTCAAGCGCTCTGCGCTCCCTGACAGCAGCAGAGAGACAGAGAAGGAAGGGAAAGAGGGTGCACGTTATATGGGGAAACATTGAAAGCAGAGGGATCGTGTAAAGCGGGACTGTGGGGTTCAGCCGAAGGAGAGACAGGAAGAAATAGGCAGCAGAGGACACGGCAGAGGAAAAGTGTGTGTGTGTGTGTGTGTGTGTGTGTGTGTGTGAGTGAGTGAGAAAGAGGCAGTGTCTTCGAGTGAGACTGGCTGCATGGCAAAGCCTTAAATTTTTAATCAGCATGCACCAGGAGGCAGACACACCGAAGGAGTGACTTAATAATGCACAATTAAATTAGAAACTCGGCCCAGAATACAGTCAGATCCTTTCAACATGTCTGTCTCACTCATTTGTGCTCAAATACCTGCTCATTCTCGCCCTTAATCACTACTTCCTCATGGCATTCACTTATGGCTCAGCTACTCCTTCATTCCAGCCGTTTTTGAGCCATTCATCGTTTCTCCTTCTTAATTCTGTATTCTTTCCACAGGGCCTTACCTGTTCTCATGAAATGAGGTCAGAAACACACTTGACACAAGTACGCAGATGGCTGATGTGGTCCAGTTAAACACACTTGATATGCTGGTGTTGGTCTGGCGGTAACAAACCTCAGTACTCAAGGGGGCGATAGAGTTCCCTTCAAATGTCTTTTTTATTTACCCAGATGTGTTATTCTGATATGTTGATGTAAACATGCTGAAATTTGTTTTTTAAACTGCTGCTAAGCCTTGATGCTAGTTGAAAAAAAACAAGAGAGTTTTATGGTAATTCCCACTAGCGCCCCTTATGGCAGTGCGGTGAATCGCATTTCACAACAGAACTGATCTTGCTTAACTGGAAGCTGGGGTCCGTCCTTCGTGGATTTGAAAGTTGAGGATTTCATGTGATCTTGGATCATTTAGATAATGCGAGGCATGGCATACACCTCATGCAGTATTATGTATCGACTAATCAATTACAGAACTTTTAGCAAACACTTTGGAAACAAACAAACAAATAAATAAATAAAAGAAGCAGTTATTTGTCAACACTATTTAGTAGTTGTTAGTAAATAATACATTAAATTAAGGTCAGAATGCTGCCTTACTTAATTGAACAAAATATCAAAAAACATGTTGTAAATAGAAACCTTTGATGCATTCAAAAGCAGCAGGTATCGGACTGACCTTGTGCTCACTACTACCAGTATAAAAGGTTGGTATCATTGTTTTTTTTCTTTATTTTTTAAACTTTTTTATTTTATTTAAATTTTGTTTTATTAAAACAGTTTACAGCACAGGAACCTTTTAATAATACCCAAACTAATTGTGGAGCTACCCAATCTTTGTTCTCACCGCAGAAACTAGGAACTGTTTTAGTTCCAAGTACTCTGTTTGGAGGAACTAAATTAGCTCCTACTTCAGAGTAGGGTCTAAACAATTGTAGAAACTATCAGTGATGTAAGTGTACACTGATTAGCCAAACGCCAGCTACCCGGCATTATTAAAAAGCCATGCAAACATATTTAATTCACAAACATGAAAAACATTAATAAAGGCATTTACCTGTTGTCTGCAGTCTTGTGTTCTTTTCTCAGCTCAGTACATTTTAAGTACGAAAAATCTTTACAAAAAAATAATAAATACAAAATCCCACAAAAAATATTAAGCAGTGCTTTTCAACAAACTGCTTTTCAACATTGATACCTGACATCCTTCCGGCTAAATCAGTATATTAGAATGATTTCTGAAGCATCATGTGGAGCTGAAGACTGGAGGAATTGCTCATTTGGGAGTAATTGCCATCACATGACTAAATTACACATATTTCTATTCTTACTGTATCTAAAGAAATGCATGTTTGATTTATTCATGTAATTTCTATTTGAAATGTATTCTATCAGAAAGCTCCAATGGTATAAACATGGCCTGGATATAAAATCACAAGTACAAATTGTGTTTATTTAATTGTTTTGTGATTATTATTTATATATATATTATTTTTAAATCATTCTTAATTTTTTTAAAATAATGCTGTAATTCCACACAGCATAAATATTAGAAGCTAAATCAGGTCTTTGTTATGAAGAGAACCACTATTGTATGACACAATGATGTGTGCTTGCTAGGAAATCCATTCCTGTCACTAAAATACTGATGAAATGTGAATAGCCGGCCATGTTCGTAGCATACTGGTTAATTAAAGTAAAGGGGGTGGGTCGATGAGCAGCTCTGCTCTCAGGTGTTTCAGTGAATATAGCAGCAGCCCTGATTCCTCCACTGTCTAGGGGGCCTCAGTGGTGTGCAGACCGCTTCAGTCTCTCCCTTCAGCTGTCCTCCACGAACACAAATAGCCATCAGAGGACAATGAGAGCCATGATCCTTTGACGCCATCTGTCACTGGAGGGTGTGCACGCACAGGCTACCGAAACCAGACAAAACACGCACACACACACACATGCAAGCAGGAAGTTAGTAGTTACAGTGGGAATGAACAAGGGTGGAGGACCCATACAATTTCCTTCCTTTTTAATGTAACTGCGTTACCAGGGCTGATCATCCTAATAATGGTTACATTTAACAATGAGTAGCCAAATACTTGCGATTAGTTTGTATAAACTACTGTCTACAAATATGAATGATTATCTGTCTTTCAGTCTTTATCAAAAATGTGATCTAGTGAAGTTGTTCTGAATAGGATTTTAATGTCACATACTATAATTTAAATACTATGTATATTTAGCTTGTTAGTTTGATCCTTTTTACAGGGTAACAGTAGTAAAAGCAACAAATGTTGCATATAAGAATAACTCCACTCTTTAATTAATAAATCTTGAATGATCAAGATCTTCTGCATTCTGTTTCAGTAACACTATACAGTAATTTTCAGTTTAACATGAGGAAAAGCATGACTGTATGTTGTCATGATCAACAATTTTTCTAATTTGGTTTAATTTATAAATGTGCTATTTGTATTCGTAGTACATTAATTCATTAGTATACGTTGAAATTGACTGAGAATGTATGTAATTATCAGGAATCAAAAAAGAAAACATTGGACAAACAGAAGTATTGCTTATCAACACCCATGAGGCACAATTGTTGTTATATTGAAGAAGAAATTTGCAACAACCAACTAATTTTGAATAAACACAAAATACAGAGTTCGGTTCCAAAAAAATAACCATTAAGTTCATTGAGGTGACAATATCCAATCTCTCCATTGTCTGGTGAAACTGGACAGTGCGTGCGTGTGTGTGTGCCCTTCAGTGTTCAGGGGACTTCCCCACTCACTCCTTTCCATCTCCCTGTGCAGGGAGGAGATGTTAATGGCTCTCTGGATGTGTTAATTAGCTAGAACAGTGGTTAATGAGGAAGGGTGAAATAGAGAAGGAAAGAGAGAGAATGTGTGTGTCTATAGGTGCTTATGTGTGAGTGTGTGTATGAGCGGAAGGGCGTGTGTATTCAAGTGGCACATTGGAGCAGTGGGAGGATTATACAGTGGGTCGTCTCACTCGGAAGGCAATGGAGGTCAGATGAGGGCAAGAATCTTAACATGGTCATTATAACCATTGCCACAGAGTTAGGAGATGAGGGGGAAACTACAGCACCATCTACCGGCCTGGAGTTATATATATATATATATACGTATATATATATATATATATATATATATACCAAAACATAATATACATAAATTAAATTAACCATTTAAATTTATACATTGACTACATAAAGAGACAATTAATGTGTTTGATGTTAGTCAACATTAGTTCATAAAATAGGTTTACATAATTTATAAACTTAGCATATAGCATTTATTCTTTATATAGCATATAGAATTAATTCTTGTTTAATTTATGAACATCCTATTGTTCAGTGTTAATTCATTCTAGTTCATAGTGAGCTAAAATATTTCACTCCAAAAATAATGTTTTTTACCACCATGTTGTTCCCAATGTGGAAGTGCGTTTAACTGTTTTTGTCCATACAGTGAAAGTTAATAGGGTCCAAAACAACAAAAACAACAAAAACCTTTTTTTTTTTACTTATTTCCCAGAAGAAGAAAAAAGCATACACTTTTGAACTGATCTGGTTTATGGCAGAAATTAGAATTTTGGAATGAACTATCCCTTTAACGAATTCTAACTTAGAAAACTTAATTAAGTGTAATGTGACACTGAATAGTTTTTTGTTTTTTAATACAATGCTGACCCTAAACTTAGACCAACACAATTTAGGGAGAGAAATAGTAAAATGCGAAAGAGAGAAAAAGTGAGTGACAGAAAAAAAAAAGTGTGTGTGTGTGTGTTTGAGAGAGAGTAAAAGAGAGTTGCGGGTGCGAGCGACCGAAAGAGCGAGCGCATTAGGAAGAGAGAGAGTGAGTGAGCCTTTATTCTGAGTGGAATAGCTAATGAGGGCCCTGCGGAGCCTAGCTTTGCTGTGCGCGGTCGTAATGAACAGTGGCAGCCTGGCACGCCGCGCCCATGAGCTTTATTATTCACACGCATACATCAGAATACGGCAGAGAAATTATGCAAATACTGTGGAGAGAAAGCTAGAGCGAGAGAGATGATGATGGAGAGAGGAAGAGAGGCTGAAGGGTGGGGGGATTATTGGGGGAGAGAGAAGGAGGGAGTCTTTACAGCAGGTTGGAATTTGTTTTTTAATACTAAAATAAAAAGAGGCTCTGCTTCAGAGAGGAAACACTCTATTTTCTGAGAAGGCTGATTTAAAATGTATAGCTGCCACGTGTGTGTCTGGATGTGAGTATTTGCGCATCTCCTTTATAGGAACGTGTGAGGCTATTGCACCGTATTGTAAATCCATCAAATATGTTTGAGTTGCAGATCTCCTCTGTGCATCTTGGTGAGCGTATGTGCATGTATTTGCATAGCCGTGTAGGGGACGCAGAACTGGAGGGAAATTATTCTCAATTTTAAGAAGACTGGCAAGTCTTTCATCTGTTTCTTTCAGGTCCCATCACTAGCACTCTCACTAAAGACGTGTGTGAGCTTACTTTGAGGTAGGCTTAACACTAGTGGCCACTGCATAACTCGTCTCATGCTGTTGCTGCTACGCAAATTATGCCTCAAGACATATGGTTTATTGTTGATGTGCTATTACTTTTCTGAGCGACCTAAAATAGAAAGAAATTCCATATTCCTAATACTTATTTTTAGGGAGTTAACCGAACAAGAATTAGTGTTTGCTTGCGCTAGTAAGGAAATGACCAGAGCCGTTGGCAGCCATTAGAATATCCCAGCTAGCTACCACATAGCATTGCACTAAAACATCCCAAGCAACCTGGAAACCACATAGAAACACATGGTGCAGCAAGATTCCAGCAACAAAGCAATTTGGATGTCCACACTAGATGTGACATCGCAACACAACAGAATCAATCAGAAGTGTGCTTGGGCGGCTCAACGAAGTAGATATATGTTTATAATATAATTCAGAAATATTAAAGCTTTTTAGCATAATTAAATGTATATACTGGGTGTCATATAACATCTCTGTTTTATTTTATATATATTTATGTATATGTATAAAAAATAATTGAGCAAAATCAAGCAAAATTTACAATATTGTATCAAAAAACAGTTTTAACTGCTTGCTTACTAAGCTATCAGATCCAGCCTTTAATTTAAAATCGTTCAGCTATTCCGAAAAAACAATAGTCTTGCTTGTGATATCGCTAAACTATTTTATAGGGTATAAATGTAAAAAAAAAAAATACAGTGGGATTTTTTTTTTGCCCCTTTATCTTGAATATTGTGGACATTGCGTTCCAGTAGGCTACATCATGTGATTTGTCGTCGCCCTGCATCATGTTTATCAGCACTTACATGTGCTAGATGACATGCGTGTTTGGGTGAGGTTTGTTGAATGAATCAATAATTTTATAAACCCCAGAAAATGTTATAAAACATTTATAGTAAAAATGTCATAAAACTCTATAGCAACTGCATGGCAACACTCTGGAAACCACCTTAGCATGATAGCAGACTTTTTTGCATAGGCAAGCCTCGGTTCCATTTTCTTCAAATAAGAAAGGTAAAATGTAGTTTCCAACATTTTGACCATTAAATATTGCAAAATGTTGGTGGGTTGTGAATGCATTATCTTTTGCACCGTATTATCAATAAGCTGGGGAACAGTGGAAAATGTTCTTCCAATGGTTTTACGGTGTAGAGGTCATAAACTCTTGCTTACGTTCCCGAGGCTGCTCTCCTCCTTCAGACTGGCCTTATATGGACTGACTGGGTCTGCTTCAGCTTCACCCCTTCTGTACACCCTTTCTCCTTCTGTTGCTCTGTATTTCCGTCTTATGTTCTGACTCTCAGATTCATGCTTCTCCAAGCAGTAGTCTCTCTGTAGTCCTGAATAAGGTCATGTTCTACAGTTCTTAAAGCACTTTCAACAGTTGTAGAAGTAGTGTATGTATTGAGATTCTGGTGTTGTTCTGACTGATTAACGTCAGAACAAACTATAGGTAGCTGGTATTGGTATTGTAGTAGCCTACTAGCATGTAAGCTTTGTGTGGGAAAGCCCATTATGACAAAGGTCAGACTGGGAAAGCCCCAGTTGCTCAAGGGAAAAAACATGTCTGGGAACTTAGTAATCCATAAATAGTTCTGTGGCCTACCCAGGACATTTTAGGTGAATTTTTTACTTGAATGGGTTCAGGAAGTTTGATTATTTGCTAGGATTGGATTATTATTAACAAGAAATACCTTTCATACACAAAAAAAGACAAAAAATGTAACATTTTTAAAATATTTGTTCACCACTTGTTTCCATTTACCATCAAAGCATTGCCTATTTAGATGAAACTCTAATTGTTCTAATTTGGTTATTGATATTTTAATTGTAACCTATCGTTCAGATGTTTGGGGTGAGTATGTTGGTGTTGTGTTTGTTATTGTTGTTATTGAAGCATTATGGAGACGTTGCCACAGTTTTTCTGTAGTTTAGTTTGTCTCAATCTGTCCTGTTTCTTCATGTCATTCCAGACAGATTGGATTATGATGAGATCAGATCTCTGTGTGGAGCACTGGCTGCCGTCAGACTCCTTGTGCAAATCTCACTGAAACACTGAATGAATGTTTGAAAATGTAAACTAATGTTTCCTACTGACTCACTACAGCAACAAAAAAAATTTTTAGCTGTAGATTTGGCCACCACTGTAAATTTATTTGATTGGCATATTTAGAGAAATAAATATAAATACAGTACATAAAACATATATTTTTTTTATCAAATAAATGCAGCCTTGGTGATCACAGGTCACTATTTATAACATGAAATAAATATAAATAAACATCAGAAGGTGTCTTGTTCAACTGCAGAAAGATGTCAGTACGAATCTTTTTCAGCATTATGATTGGCCAGATCGCCTTTCAGTTAAACTGCCGGTGAATGGTGAATTCTACACCCTTAACCATTTAATCCCGTATTTTTCCCAGACTTGCAAATGAGGTGTCATTATAACCCTTTGAAAAAAATCAAGTAACTTTTTTTTTTACATTTGTTCAGAGAAGTTTGTTTTATGGTTGGTCACAATTGTGAGCGGTAAGATAATGTGTGTACTGAATTAACATATTTATACAGTCATAATTAAGCTAATTGTTATAAACAGGCTCCTTACTTCTTTGTTAGACATTTCATTTGAATGCAAGATTCCTTCGTACTTCATTCATATTATCTAACATGTGATACCATTAACAAAATCTGATTAGGCGCTTTGGTAAGATAAGAAAACAAACAAGCAAAAAAAACCCAACAACATACAGTATATTTGGTAACACTTTAGAACTTATTTGCTATTAACTATGACATTTAACTCAATAAATTCCTAATTTGCTCTTTATTAATATTAAGTAAGGCAGTTGTTAAATTTAGGTATTAGGTAGGATTAGAGACTTAGAATAAGGCTTTAATTACTATTAACAAATGGCTAATATTCTAGTAATATGAATGCTAATAAACAACTAAGACACTCTAAGACATGGTAAAGTGTTATTATTATATATGTTCTCATTTTATTTCTTTTTTAAATATGTTATGTCTAAAATCATGATTTTCCTTATATTTCTGTATTATATTTAAAATAAACTAACTGCAAAAATTAAATAAGGTACAGCAGACTATTTAAAAAATTACCTAGTAATAGTAACAACGAGGTCCTTTGTGTAAAAATATGGTCTTTTGGTTTTTTATGCCTTATTTAAATAGCGTTTCTGTGCTTTAGTATTTTGAATTGCATGTCTTGGTTGAGACTGAACTCATTTTGAAGTGATGCAGGCCACGGACTGTCCAGAAGCAAACATTGTATTCTCGTTCCGTCAGGGTGAAGGACGGCAAACCGCTCGGTCCGTTTGAAATCTGCATGTAGCGATAGCTCATGAATAAATAATCCCCATACGGCATCTCATGCAAATCCATGCAAATGAGGGCTCGGGGCCATACAATTTCTCAGTGTGTTTGTGTGCTGGGTGCACATGTGTTCATATGTGGAGATGAGAGGAAAGAATTGGGTGTGTTTGTGAATCTGTGCGCAGGAGGACTGCTCAAATATAAGCTTTGCCATGTGTTTCACACTGAATTGATGACTTTGCAGTTAAGACTATTGACATAATTTTCCATTTATCAAGAGTAGCACTAAAGTATTACAGATCTGGTGCAGGAGAATGTGTGTCTGACATGTAATGGACAAAGCCAGCAAGAATTTTGCAATATTTTCAAAAGGAGGAACCATAGCAAAGAAATTCAAGATAAATGCAGATATACAAAATGTAAACAAAGCAGTGCTTTCATACCATTTTGGCTTTTTATGTAATGAACATGTTCGCCCATTGGAACGTTTGGGTAGCATCTTGTAACATTAGTATAGCACTCTATCTGTGCTGCCTTCATTTACTTACTGGTCTGCATCACTTTTACTTTAATTATCGGGCACTGACTCATTTGCTGAACTGAACATTCAATCAGAGTTCTCACTCTTGCTGGCCTCGATGCCGATTCAACATGTTGAATTGGGCAAACTGCTGCCAATGTGTGGAACACACCAAACAAACGACTGTAGCTCAACAGACGATCGCTGACCCGATCTAAAGTAAAATCTCCAAAACAGTGCGCTACTACAGAATTAATTGTTTCGCGCTTAAGTGTGTGCAAACAGGAAAAAACATGTAAAAAAAATTATGTGAAAATATCTTTATGAGTATTCGCGTAAACATTCTTATTTTAAACAAAGTCAGTATATAGACTATTAAGTCAATGTAAAATATTGAGACGCAAAATGCACATAATAGTATATTAGACCTTCATGAGGTCTGCTGCTGTCTGTCATTACTGTTTATTTATACAGTGTTAATTTCGATATATTCATGCGCATCTCGTCAGTAAAGCCGGTTCTTTGATTAGTTCTTTTGATTGTCATCACAAAAATGTTTTAGTATTTTTCATCTTGCCTCTGTATATTGCTTTAAAGTAGTCTTTATAAGCACAGCTGCTTTGTTTACAGTGGTAACCTTCTGTTCTAGTGGCTATATCCTGCTGTTCTAAGAGTGCTTCCTAGTGGCAGGAAGTGAATTTTCAGTTTTCATTCAGCCCATCTGCTGTTTTTGTACCTTTGACATGTTTTTTGATGTAGTTTTACAACGCTAAAGTTAAATCACTATGTATTTGCTTCATATTTCCACATTATACAGTCAAATTTCAGTTATACCATAGTCTGTCTGAATACTTAATTCTGATTGGCTGGCAGGAATGAAATAAAACCATTTAAAGCACGAGTAGTTTCAAGCCAGGTTAATCACTGTTCTATATTAATGCATTGCATTAATTGATGCACACAAACCCCCACTTGTCACTCTCACACACACACAGAGGGTGGGAGAAAGAGAGGCAGAGACCGCAGATTGCACTTTGCAAACACAATCTTGTCAACAATGCTCTGCGACTTTTATTATTAAAATAGCCTAGATACACTATACTAGATCGCTACATTATATTCCTCAGTAACGAGGTGTAAATGAAGTTAAGAATAAAAAGTTCTACTTTGGTCTCATCTAACTACAGGACTTTCTCCCATGACTCCTCTGGATCATCCAGATGGTCCCTGGCAAACTTTAGACAGGCCTGTACATGGGCTGACTTAAGCAGGGGAACCTTCTATGTGATGCAAAAACCATTTTAAACCATGACGTCTTAGTGTATTACTGATAGTAGCCTTGTAAACGATGGTCCCAGCTCTCTTCACGGCATTGACCAGCTCCTCTCGTGTAGTTCTGGGCTGATTCTTCATAGTATACACGGCTCAATGTGAAATCACACACCTGATGGCATTTACCACTGATTACAGGACCGGGTTTACTGACAAAACGCGCAAACATATTGGCCGATCTGAATCGGTGCATCCTTACTTTCAAGTACATTCAGAACATTAGAAACGGTAGTTGGTGCTCCAGTATAATCAGTCCGCCGAAACTCATTCAGTAAGAAACGTTACGCGGGGCAAAAATAAGTGCGATTAAAATGCGTTTGAAATTTTTACACGTGTAATCAATTAATCTAAATTAATGTGTTAAAGTCCCAGCCCTAATATATATATATATATATATATATAAATTTTGTCCTTTGTAAGTGGTTATCTAATCGTTGTGAAATCAAAACTTTTGTCAGCATTAGCTATGCATCTCCTCTGCCTATCTTATTTTCTGCAGTGTTTTTAAGTAGAACTTTTAGTGCATGTCGGGCCTGTGTGTGTGTGTGCGTGTTGATGTGCTTGTGGCCTTTGGCTGGATCAGGCCCATGTCTGATGCTGTCTTGCTGTTGAACATAGACAGTAGGCAGAGTAATTAGCCTTCTGGCCAATGTGTGTGTAAGGAAGAAAGACAGATATTGCGCCGGAGAGAAGCAGTAAAGTGTCTTCAGTTCTCTCTCTCTCTGCCTCGTTCTTTCCTCCCTTTCCCTGAAGCTGCATGTTTTACATGGACTGAAGCCCATTTTACATGGTGTCTGCCTTTCATACAGACATGCGAAGGCTTCCACACATAAGTCAGTCATGCGTGCGTGTGTGTAAGGAAGAAATAGTGGGAGTGTTTGTGGCACCAGCAGCCTTATTATCCCTCTGTCGCTATCCATTTTATCCACTACTTGTTCAGCTGACACTCTCTCTCTGTCCCTCTCTTCATGAGCATATTTTGGAATTAAGATAAAGGTGTTCTAGTATGAGTATAGCAATATATATATATATTTATTGCTATACTCATACTAAAACACCTATATATTGCTATACTCATACTAGAACTCCTTTATACTTATATATATTATTTTATTTTATATATATATTGTTTGGAAGTATAGCTGTGAGGATCCTTGTCACACACCCGCATCTTTCATAGACCATCCCTGAATCAATGATTATATGTCTGCAGAATCGATCCAGAAATCCTGGATGGAGGAACCACTGTCAGACCTTCCTGTGTCAGACTCTCTCTCTTTCTCTCTCATCACACCCCTCACCTCATAAATTAGATAGAAAGCATTGGTTTTTAAAGCTTCAAGTCCCCCTCCCACAACACTCATGTACAGCATACACACTCACACACATGTACTTCCAATCATCATTACCCGTTTGACTCACTGTAGCGTGTGGCCTCGATTGGCGACAGTGGCTACAAGTGCCAGACAGCCTCTCTGAATGTGTTTGTGTGTTTGTGTGCGCTCACATGCATATGTGTATGTGCTCTCCTGCCCCCACCTGCTGCCAATTCACTCAGCCAAAGAGTACGAGAGGGAGACAGAGACAGAAAAAAAGAGGGTCTGTTCCCCTGACTGGGTCATGGGGGTCCTGTGGAAGGACAGCCGTCCTCTCTCATTCATATTCATTCATTTATTTTCCCTCTCCCTTGTCCCCTTCAGCTGCCACCTCTCCAGCAACAACACCCCCAACAACCACCGCCCACCCACCCCCACCCAGAGTGTCTCTTTGTGCCCAGCGGAGGCTCTCCTTTCCAGCCACGCTTGCCTTTTGTTCCCTCCCGGTCCTCCCTCCCCTGGTTCTCTTCGGCAAGCAGCAGACGGCTGGTTGTGTTTGGGACCCAGCTGAACAAACACACACAACCAGGTCTGAGCAGGATGAGAGGGGGAGGAGGACACACCTGACACCTCTGTGGCGTCCTCCACATTCTCTCTTTGAAGAGTGGTTTCTTGTTTCGGGGACTTGTGTTTGTAGAGGACAAGTCTGCCTTGTTTTGTGTTATCTCATGGATGGTCTCAATATGCCAGTTACACCAGTGTAACATTATCAACATTATTAACAAATTTTTGTTTTATATAGTGCAATGTAAAATCCTAGCTGTCCTCTAGACAGAGTTCTTCTTTGGTAACTAGCTCCACTCAAATTGTATTTTTCTTATTGTAGATTCAATAACGCAGATGTTGAAAAGGACATGAGCTGCCTGCAGATCTTTGGCTGTTACCCATGGGTTCTTGATCACTCGCGTGCAAATTCAACGCATGCACTGCCCATGATCATCATAAGATAACTAAAAGTAGCAACAGCAGTGACTTTTACAACAGAGAAAGAATATGTATTTGATATTTAAATTACATTGTGATTGTGTTGGGTGGCATGAAAATCTTCGTAGCAGATGTTATGATTAATCCATTACCAATAATATTTGTTTGCTTGGGATTGTTAGCAGTTGTGATCAAAGATGGTTGAGCATGTGTGTGAGTGTGTTTGGTATCAATAAGATATATATTTTTTTACGTTTTGAATACGCATCAAGGTTGTATCTGTTTGATCAAAAATACAGAAAAAAATAATTTTGTGAAATATTATTGCAATTTAAAATAAGCTTTCTATTGTCAGCATCCTTACAGTCTTCAGTGTCACATGATCATTCATAAATTACTCTAATATGTTTATTATCAATGTTGGAAACAGTTGTGCTGCTTAATATTTTCGAGGGAGATGTAATATTTTTTTCAGGATTCTTTGATAATAAAAAAGAAAAAGAAAAGTCGACATTCAAATGAGACATTTTGTGTTCTAGCTGTTCAGAATTTTCGATTCAGTTATTATTATTACTAGTATTTTTAGAATAATTAATACTTTAACAACAAAAGTGATAGTAAAGATTCAAAGAATCAATAAAATTCAAAGAATCAATAAAAAGAATATATCAGCATGTTAGAATGATTTTTGTCATTCTAGCCTGTCATCTGTTCAGAACTGCATCACAGAAGTAAACAATATTTTTTAAGATATATTTAAATAAGAAACCAATATAAGAAATTACAATAATAATTCACAATATTACTGTTTTTTTTTTATTTCTGATCAAATAAATACAGCCATAATGAGTAAAAGAGACTCAGTTAAAAACAAAACAAATAAGCATTTTTACTGATCCCAAACAGCACTATAAATATATGAAATATTTGAAAAAATCCTGCATTTTTTTTTTATTATTTATTCCACAAATATATTTAGCAGAACACTTGTTTTTAACATTGATAATAACACATTTGAAGAGTTAAGTTAACAGCTGAGAATTCAGACTTGCTGATGTTACTGTTTTACTGTATTTTTTAACAAAAAATAAATGCAGTGTGTGAGCATAAGAGGCTTCTTTCAAAATATGTGTCATATTTGAGATATATATCATTTTTTATTATTTTAATGAACGAATAGTCTTAGGAGTACTTACTGGATTAATATAAATGCAATCACTCCTGTATTCTGTACACATGATCCAGCTCCCAGACCATGATGCTGTATTTACAATGTCTTGTGTTTGTTAGGAGCAGAAGGCCGTTTGGTCTCATTTTATCCTACCTGCAAAGTCCTTACCCCTTCCCCATAAACACCAGACCTGCAGAGGTTTGAGACAAAAGAGCTCACACCACAACATGAAATATATTTAACCGCAAAAAAGGTTCTGCGTGTCTCTGTGTTAATGTATAGTGCAGACACATGGTTTTGTTTACCCTAGCATACTGACCTGCTCGTGATGCTTCCAGTGATTTTAGGCACCTCCGTGGATCTCTCCAGTACTCAGCAGCGGGAACCTTCGCCGGAATTCTAAGTTCCTACCCGGACACTTTTTACCCACATACCTTGACTGTCCTTCTCCACCCCTAATGGTCATTACGAGTACTTGGTCATGCCCTTCGGATTGTTCAATAGTCCAGTCGTCTTCCAGTTCCTGTTGAATAAAAAATATTCAGAGACATGTTTAACAGGTTCGTGATCGTTTACATCGACGACATACTAGTTTACTCCGATGATTATGACTCCCACATGTGCCATGTCAGGTCAGTCCTTCAGAAACTCATCGATAACCAGATATATGCCATGATCTCTAAGTGTGAATTCCACCAGACTAAAGTGTAATTTCTGGGCTACATCATAAGTGCTGACGGGGTAGCTATGGATGAAAAGAAAGTCACCGCAGTAGTCAGCTGGCCCAAACCACAGATTCTAAAGGAGCTTCAAAGATTCCTGGGCTTTGCTAATTTGCTAATCAGAGATTGATCCGTAACTTCAGTAAAGTGGCTGCACCTCTGATGTCCATGACCCGTAAGAGAAGCAGGCACCTACCCTGGAATGCGGAGAGTAAGGCCACATTTCATGAACTCAAAAATCGCTTTACTACAGCACCCATCCTGTGCCATCCAGACCCTGATCGTCAATTCATTGTTGAAGTCGACGCCTCTAATTCTGGCATTGGCACCGTTCTATCCCAATGCCAGGGAGACCCCGTTAAGCTTTACCCTTGTGCCTTCTACTCGTCCGCAAACTGAACCAGGCAGAAAGGAATTACGATGTTGGAGACACTGAGATTTTGGCCCTGAAGGCAGCGTTGGAGGAGTGGCGTCATTGGCTTAAGGGGGCAAAAGAATCCTTCTTGGTTCTTACGGATCATCGGAACCTAGGAGCACCTGCAGTCAGCCAAAAGACTTAACGCCCGGTAGGCCAGGTGGTCATTATTCTTCTCCAAGTTCCAATTCCAAATAACCTACCAGCCTGGCTCAAAGAATGCCAAAGCTGATGCCCTCTCCTGTCAGTATGATTCCATCAGTCACGAAAGCAAGCCTGAAAATATTATACCTCCCTCTATCATCCTTGCACCTGTGCAGTGGGACATCTTAAGACAGATCATCGACACTCAAGAGACAAATCCTATACCTTGAGAATGTCCTCCCACTAAGATCTACGTCCCGGAACTTCTTCGGCATCGCCTGCTCCGTCTCATCCATGACAATCCTAGTGCAGGCCATCCAGGCATACTTACCACCATCGAGCTAGTCACTAACCACTTTTGGTGGCCGACTCTCTCCCATGATGTATCAGCCTTTGTCAAAGCCTGTGTTGAGTGTCAAACCTCCAAATCATCTCAACTTCGACCGGCAGGTCTGCTTCATCCTCTACCATTACCACAAAGACCTTGGTCTCATCTGGCGGAAGATTTTGTCACCGACCTGCCGCCATCCAACCAGTTTACCACAGTATTGACCGTAGTAAACCGCTTTTTCAAAGCTTGCCGCCTGGTCACAGTCTGCAAACTCCCCACAGACTGGGAAACCGCTCAAGCCTTAATGGAACAAGTGTTTTGCTTCTACGATCTTTCGGAGGACACCTATTCCCGTGGTCAGACGAGCCCTCAGACCTACCGTGTGTAAACCACTTGCTACAACGGAGCGAACAGACCTGGGACACAGCCCACGTTCACCTCCAGAGAGCCATCAGGAGGGTCGACCGTCACCGCCATCCCAATCCACCCTTTGAGCCAGGGCAATGGGTGTGGTTATCAACCCGGGATTTACAACTACGTCTGCCAAGCAAGAAACTCAGTCCAAGGTACTTGGGTCCATTTAAAATCATAAGAAAAATCACACCAGTATCATACCGTCTTGAACTGAATATCGTATCTCACCAACATTCCATGTGTCCAACCGCTGCTGAACCCGACGGAGGGAGGGACCAGGATGAGGTCACGGCTCCAGACGTCCCTCCCCTGACATTGGACAAAGATGAGATCTATCAGGTCAGTAAAATTCTGGATTCCCAATGCAGAGGCCTTGTGCTTCAATATCTCGTCGACCGGGAGGGCTATGGACCGGCGTAGAGTAAACTCCCACGACATCCTTGACCCATCTCTCACAGAGAGTTTCCATCGCAACCACCCATATAACCCAGCTCCCAGGCCCCGTGGTAGACCTCGGTGTCGCCAGCCAACTCGCTTCAGGAGCCGCTCGCAGGGAAGAGGTTCTGTCAAAAGCCGAACCTTCGTGGCTCTCTCCAGTACTCAGCAGTGGGAACATTCGCAGGAATTCTAAGTTCCTACCCGGAAACTTTTTACCCACGTACCTTTGACTGTTTCCTCTAACAGGTTCCGCCAGTTATCTGGCCTTTGTAAACGCTGACTTCAGTCAGGATCGACGCATTTTGATTTGCTTAGCATTCCACTACCAAGCATTTTTCCCTGTTGTCTTTCTGGTTATCTTTTGGATCGTCTATTTGGATTATAGATTCTCGCTGCCTGCCTTGACCTATTGCCTGTTCAATGAACACGATTATTGTCTGTCTCCTACACTGCTGTCTGCCTGTATACTGAACTTTGCCTGCTTGACTGCTCTAATAAATACGTTGCTTATGGAATTCGACGACTCTGCTACTATGTCACAGATTCATTGTGTTGGATATATTTTTTTACATGCAGTGGCTCAGGAGATGAGGTTAAAACAGATTTAATCAAATTGGTATTGAAAAATGTATCATTCAGGAACCGGTATCGAACTCAAGTTATCGTTATCGGTCATTTTTTTAAACAATACCTAGCCCTACTATATACAGTATCCTTTATTTCTAATTAGTTACATACATTGCAGTGTCATTTAGGAAAATATAATAAAATGTAATGAATTATTGTACCAAAAAGCAAATTAGAGACACAAACTCACCTTTGTGGGGTTGTTAAATATTAACTTAGTGAGAGAGAGAAAGAGTTTGAAAGACGTGTCCACCTTAGACAAACAGTCACTGGATTGGCACTTTGAGTGAACCAAAACAGGTCTTGACTGCTCTGAGTGAAACTAAGTTGGAAACATTTCTTCATCTGTACAGACAAATACAGACACACTGAATGGCCAGGCATCTTTTGCCCCTTTTAAAAGGGATTTATAAGGATTAAAAGTTTGTGGGAAATGAAAATTCTGTCAGCGTTTGCTTTTGCAGCGTTTGCAGCGATTTCTAAAATTTTTACAGATGTTATTTTGTCTGCATCCTAACTCAAGCTATAAATGTGCATTTAAAAGACAAAAATAATATAAATAGATATAGTTATATATTTTTTATAATATACGTGTGTGTATTTACATATAAATAATAAATATACAAAGTACATACACACATGTTATGTAAATGAAGACTTTTATTTTGGATGTAATTGAATAATTTGACAGCATTAATTATTATAAATATTATCAGTCAGTCCAAACTTTTTTCTTTATTTGAAACACTATCCCTTATTAGAAAAGGCAGAAAAAAGATAAATTTTTTATTAAGATAGTTATTTTTCAGAAAAATTAAGGAAAATTTTTTAATTTTGGCGCAAATGAAAAAATTAAGATTTGACATTTGATGACTATCAATATTGACTGATTAAAAAAAAAAAAACCTCTATCCAAAGCACCGGCTTTTTTATTGATGTGTATGAATATAGCATGCAATATATCACCCAGCCCTAATAGTTATAATTTTTTCCCCATATCGCCCAGGCCTACTACTAAAGTTAACTAAAACATTAAAGGGTTAGTTCACCCAAAAATGTAAATACTGTCATTAATAACTCACCCTCATTCTATTCCAAACCTACAAGACCTTCGTTCATCTTCAGAACACAAATGTATTCTGTAGAATAAGTCTGAGAGAAATATAGTAAGCACATTGTTAAAACGGTTCATATGACATCATTTTAAGCTTTAAGGATACTTTTTGTGTGCACTAAAATAAAGACTTTATTTAACAGTT
Source organism: Enteromius viviparus (assembly GCA_032353835.1). Classification (NCBI taxonomy): domain Eukaryota; kingdom Metazoa; phylum Chordata; class Actinopteri; order Cypriniformes; family Cyprinidae; genus Enteromius; species Enteromius viviparus. The sequence goes on along the minus strand of JAUCNO010000795.1, from coordinate 9,893,036 downwards.
TCTTCTCTTCCATGTCACTATGTCATTTTTATGATATCTATAATATCTATACTTTGCTTCTGTGCTACTACATATCTTAATTTAAGATTTAATTTCAAAGATGAATGAAGGATGGGTTTGGAAGAACAGTTAATTGAATAATTAAAGCAATTTCCAATTTTGGGTAAACTAACTCATGAAGTAATAAGCTCAAGATAAGCCATAAACAAATCATCACCTGATGTGGGGTGTTTCTGAACATCATTAAGACTTCAAGTGACACAATATGACTGCCACCGCTGTCAAATGAATGGCCAGTGGGTGGCTCGACCCCACCTCCATGGAAGCTTTGTCATTTAGCCTTTAATTTACAGTGTCATGCTCAATATCCAAATGAGCAGTTGTAGTCCAAATAGGTTTGTTCAAGTTGACTGATGGGTATTTTGATTGAGATGAAAATATACACTGATACCGTAAAACAACACAAAAAGTTGGTACATTTGTTTTGAAATATAAAACCAATTGAACTGATTGAACTTAGAAGTAAATGGTCTCGTTGAAGTTGAAATATCCTTGAAAAACACTTTTTCTGATATAATGCGAGGCAGTATCAAACCTCTCTGTTTGAGGTTTTAAAACAGTCTACTTTTAACTCTTAAGATCAATGCAAGATACAGCACGCTTGAGTGCTGTATTGTTTGTGGACCTTGTCGGTTAGAGAAGAGATCTAGCTTGAGTACTTACCACCACCCCAGCACAGAATAAAGTGCAGAGTAATGAAGTACATGAAATATAAGTGCAGTGTGAAGAAAAAAAATGACAACAACATATTACAATCCGGCTCAAATAGAACTACTTCAGGAAACCAGCGCTATTGAGCAAGAGACCCTGACGAGTAGACATAAAGCAATGTTTATGCACGCTAATGGTCGAGATGGAGAAGAATTTGCTGCCTTCTCATTGTCATTGACCTTTGCCCGTTGACTCACGCGGCTTGTTGCACAGGCCCCGTTTTAGAATGAACGTCATGCCTGTTGAAATCCATTGCAAGCGGTGTTGGTTGCCTCTCCCTGTCATCGCCAAGAAATGTCACCACGCTCTATGTTTGTGAGTGTAACTCAGCAGGTGGTTGGTTTGGTGTGTCTCAGTAACGAAACAGAGGTCACGTTTTTCTTCTCGCCCTTGAAGAAGCATCTATGTTGGTTCTTAAACAGCTGACAGAAACAAAAAACTTAAGGTGAAAGGACAGTTGCTGTGACTTTTTTTTTTGTATATCTGATGTCTTGATAATATTGCATGTACAAAATACTTTGAACTTTTACTTTGAAATTATAAATTGAGTGAAAAAGAAGACCAGATGAAATGTCAAATCAATGAAACGGATGGGAGCAAGCATAAAGGATAGAGGACGTACGAAAGAGAAAAGAGAGAGAAAGAGGAGTCACAGAGAGTGAGCGAGTGCAATGTAACAAGAGAAGACACTCAGCAAAGGAACGGATGGAGTGATATAAATATAAAGAGAGTGATATAGATAAGAGTGTAAGAGAAATAGAATTCTAGAGAAGGGAGAGTGATAACTCTGGCTCCTCTTCCATGACTGAGGAGGGAGCGGCCTCTGTGGGCTCCTGCTGTAACCATAGAAACGGTTGGAAGAGGAAGAGGAAGTGGCAGAAAATAGAATGTGGCTTTGCTGAGCCCTGCAGTCCTGCAGCAGCACTTTCCTCCCCATACCAGAGAGAGAGAGAGAGAGAGAGAGAGAGAGAGAGAGAGAGCATGAAACGAGGAACTGGGTACAGGGTAAATAATTGGAGGAAAAGTACAGCGAGAGAAAAGTGAGAATTATAAGCCCAAAGAAAAGACAAAAAACAAAAAGACTTAAATAGAAGAAATGAGAAGAGAGGAGAGTAAATGAGAAAAGCTGAGTAGAAATGAGAACAAAGAGATATGGGGATGGTGAAAGGGATGGGATGAGAAGGGATGGTGAAAGATGTGGAGACTTCTCAAGCGAGATGTGTTTAGTATAGCTCGCATGTATACGATCAGAGAATAAAACGGGCAGAGTGAAACAGAGAGTGAAGGAGAGAGGAGTAATTGGAATGACCCTGGAGAAAACAGAGGAGAGGAAGAGGAGTGAATGTAGAGGAGACTGAGAGAGAGAGAGAGAGAAAGAGAGAGAGGGAGGGAGGGTGGAACGTTCCAGAGAAAGAAGGAGAAGAGCGAGTACACAGTGCAACCAAGAGGGAAGAGAGGGAAGAGGATAGTGAAGGATTGAGAAAAATAGAGGTTCTGTTTTTTGCTTTCTGAAACGCAGTGTGGCTCAAAGTTTCACCTTTGACCTTCGTGTTAATGATATTATTTGGCCATAAGTACTATATTAAAATATTGATTAAAAAAAAGAACTGCAAAAGTTTTGGACAATCCTAGGTGAACTGCTTTTCTTTGTGAACTTTAATTGGGCTTGAAATATTACAATTAAAAAGAAATGCTTTCTGTTTGAAAATATTTGAAAATGTAATTTATTCCTGAAATAACACAGCAGCTGAATTTTAAGCAGCCTGTACTTCAGTCTTCAGTGTCATGTGATCCTTTATGAAAGCATTCTAATTCAAAAACACGTATTCATTTTAGCAATGTAAACACATAAGGCTTGTAGAATTTTTTTATGAATAGAAACAGCGTTCATTTGGAATAGAATTGTTTTGTAACATTAAAAATACCTTTAGTGTCCCTTTTGATCTTTTTAATGCATCTTTGCTGAATAGAAGTGTTCATTTTTTTGGAAATTCTCACTGACCTCAAACATTTGATTGATAAAGCCAGCTTCTCTTACTCTATATAATGCACCTAACAAAGCTACAGCTAATTGTGGAACAGTTTAAAAAAAAAAGTGAACTTTATGCTAGCGGCAGCCTCAGACCCCACACCAGTCTACTGTCAAATGAATATCGCACACAAAAATGTCAAATACTGGCACATTTGGCAAAAAAAAACTTGTTTAGCTTGTCTTTACACTGTAATATCCACAATTTTTCTGTCTTGAATACACATTGTGGAAAATAAATGATGTTTGGTTGCTACAGTATACATGTTAGTTTGACAGCTGTTTCTTTTCAAGGTTGTTTTTTAATCAGAAGTCAGTTTACACGAGATATACCTTTTCACCCCCATTTTCCACCAAAAATGCTGGTGCCGTTGCTGTTGCCCATCCAGGGAATCTGTTAAATTGTATCAGAGCCCAGCCCATATTTCCTGCGACTTGAGACTTGGATGTTGACCTGACTGGCCACAAACAGACAACACCTTCATCCTCCTTTAGAGTGTTACTATTGGTTTTGAGAACATAGTTTAGTGTAAAAAATCAGCATTTTTTCCATCATAGGCTAGCTTTTAAAGTTAAATGGATACTTCACCCCAAAATGGAAAGTCTGTCATTAATTACTCACCCTCGTGGGTCGTTCCGAACCCATATAAGACCTTCGTTCATCTTCTGAACACAAATAAAGATATTTTCCACTTTACTTATGGGTTTGCAGTCACAGAATTTTCATTTTTTTTCAACTTTTGATTCAAATGTTACACAAAGATAATATAAATCTATTATTTTCGTAAGATATTTATAAATTAAAATATTTCCTGTTTAGATAATAGGCCGGAACTGGCCTTTTCTTTGGTGGAAATGCACAGAACGGGTCTGGATTAGACACCAGAATCAGCACTGTATATGAGGGTGTGCGTGAAATCCAATGCTAATCCTGGTTCATCATGTCCCATTGAGCTGCTTGTATGTGTGTCTGCTGGCTGGTTTGGCAGACTGATGTCTGGTCAGCTGTCTGGACACTTGGCCTGCACACAGGCTTCAATACTGAGACACGTGGCTGTCAATGACTGCTTTATCTCACTGAGACAGCGTTGGGTGGTGACTACACGGGGGGTCTTATTGTGTACGTGTGCACACCATTGGAAATGGGGGGATTAAACAGCTGTGGTCAAAAGATGGATAGAGGGAGGTACCAGATTTAACTTGACAGATGGATGGACTAACCGTTTTTTTCTTTAAAAGCCCTTCTTTCAATTTCCCTTTTTTCTGATCTCTGTCTGTCGCGTGGAATAGAAATCTTTTCACTTTCACTTTGTAAGCATCTAACAGATGAGTTTGTTCATCGTCAAGCCTGAGTTCACATTGAAAGAATTGAAACTTTATTGGAAATAATGCTGTGTTTGAACATTTTCAAAAACTTGATGTCAAGAATTATTGAAATAACCAATTTACATGTACCTTGTCAGATGTTCTTGCTTTCATGGAAGGACACAGTGTTCTTTGGATCTTCTCAAGTAATGCTGGAGAACATGATCAACAGGTTTGACACTTGGACTTGGAGTTCAAGTGCTGCTGTCATTCAACAAAGGATGGACAGAAATTCTGTAGTTCATTTTTTAATTGAGTTTATTTTATGGCAAGTGTTTCAGACCAGTTCCACACCGTGATCTTCCTGGAGAAACACCAAAAGCCTATTTCATCTCCTCCTTGAGCTGTGGCTTCTTAAACTGGGCCACAGGAGTGAGTTGCTGGGAAACCAGGCATACACAGCCAAATTGCTCAGTTTTGCCAGATGTCTTGTGGAGTGAATCATGTAGCACTGGTGTCTGAACCAGCTCCACCACCTCCCCCAGCATGCGCAGAGGCACGAACGCATACACAGAGCTGCAGCTTGAACTTCATACGGTTCTAAGGCCCTTTCATTGTCAGTCATAGACTTGAGCTCCAACTCTTGCCAGAGGCTCTAGCGACACAATGGAGGCTCTGTTTTTAAACCGAAAGCATGGGGTACAGAGTAAGTTCTTTCTGTCTTTATTTTCATACCATTTTCTCTATTTTTCTCATGAACACGCACACACATAATCAATTAACCTTTCTAGGCTCCCCACAGGCCTTCAAAGTGGACCCCTCTTGGTCAAATAGAGTCTGCTTTTTATGCACGTGACCTTGTCTGGTGTCAAAGAGTAACTGGTCCAACAGGCAAACAGCGGTTTGAATGACATGCCATGAGTTATATACAGGCAGCATTTATTTAATCAAAAATAAAGTAAAAAATTGAAGTATTATGAAAGATTATAGACTAAAATAATTGTTTGCTTTTTTTATTATTGTGCTGCAGACTTTGTCTCATGATCGTTCAGAAATCAATCTAATATGATTTATATGATATGATTATATATAAATACACACACATGCATGTATATATTTCAGAAAAATAAAAATATATTTATTTATAATATAAATTGTATGAATATTAATATAGACATAAAAATATTTTTAAAATATATACTGTATGTGTATTTTAATATACATAATACAAGTACACAGAACACACACACAAATATTATGCAAACAAAAACTTTTATTTTGAAAGCATTTGACAGCACTAATATTTTTGTGGAAAACTGAAACATGAAGATTCTTTGAGTAATAGAAGAACAGCATTCATTTATAAAATAAATCTTTGATAGCGTTTTAAATTTCATTACTTTGACTTGAAATCAAAATAACAAGTTCTTGCTGACTAAAAGTATCAATTTATTTGAAGAACAAAAAAAATTTATGTATAAATATAGTACATATTTGAGTGTACTTTATTTATATTTACACTACAGTACAGGATTGAAGTATTCATCTCTTCTGGTTAGCTTTTGTATAGGTGAGGAAATGTAGACTAGCAATTACCTGCCAGCAGAAGGCCTTAGAGGAGAGCTATTGATTTGACCAGGAGGTCAGGGGGGTCGACAGCTGCAGGGGGAAGCCTGGGAGGGGGAGAGAACACACCAAATGTATTGGAGGAGGGGTGGCCTTCAGGTGAGCGTACCCTCAACAATAAATGAGTGGCTTCTTATTCAGACCTTGGATATATGAGCAGCTGTGTTTAATACAACAAAAAAAAAAAAAAAGAAAAAAAATCAAGATGACCTGTTGGATTAATAGCTGTAAATAAGTCATAATAGAAGGCTACATATACACCAAAAAAAGCTATTCACTTACGTACAGCTATAAAGAGACATCTTACCACTACAAGAAACAGTTCCTCAAAGTATATATTAGATACTTTATATCCAACCCTAATCAAACACACCTACCTGTAACTTTCTAGCCGATCTTGAAGACACTGATTAGCTTCTTCAGGTGTGTTTGATTAGGAGCTAAACTCTGCAGGACACTGGCCCTCCAGGACAGAAGTTGCCCACCCCTGCTGTACACTCTAGCCCATCGCTGTATAGCACTCCGAGCAATGTAAATGCAGGGTTGCCCAGGTCATGTGGTGAAACGGTGAGTAATGCATGTCGTCTCAACCTTCAGCCAGCCCTTCTCTCCTATTATTGGAATATTAATCCAGGGGATCTGGAAGGCAGGGTGACGTCATGTGTATGCCAGCGTCGTCCTGTGTGCTTTGCCGTGGATTCAGCTGTCATGGCTAACAGAACCATTTCTGTGATTAACGGTCTTGCCGACCCCATCAAACACCCAACCGCGCTACTTCCTGCCCAATATTCTCCGCTCCTTCTTTCTCTCTCTCTCCTTTACCGAGTGTCCCAGCTGGCTGGTGTGTCTTTTTAGATAGGCAGAGTTTGTGTGAGGTGTGTGTGTGTGTGTGTGTGTCTGTCTGTGTGATTTGTATGTAAGAGAGTGGATGGTTGTGTGTGTGTGTGAGCGGAAAATGAGCATGTGTTTGTCAAGGAGCATGATAGAGAGCAAGAAAGAGTTTGTGTATGCGTGTTTTGGTGTGTGCATAGTGTGTCTGATTGGTGTTCAAGGAAGGAGCTATTCATTCTCTTGAGGTCTGCATGGAGAATCCTTATGTTTCTATAGTATTAGAGATGGTGTCCTTGCCGAAGGCTGAATGGCACAATGGTCTGCTTACTATCAGCAGTCAAAACTCAAAAAAGTGCTTCCATGTCCTTCTGCGGTCTAGAAACACAACCACAACAACTATTTTCATAAAGTCTTGGAAAATAAACTTATGCCTGACTGCCTTAAAGGAGTAGTTTACTCAAGTATGAAAACTATAAGTTTACTTTTTGTGTTATTGCAAACCTTCATGACTTGTTTCTTTCAACTGTGTCTGTCTATACAAAGAAAGACACCAATGAGCAAATTATTAATTTTTATTTTTGGGTGAACTTTTTTTAAACCTGTATCTAGTTTTAGTATACATACAGCTTCCTAAATTCTGCTTTGAAATATTAGTTGATAATTGTCATTTGATAATCTCACTATTTATTTGGATCTTTTGAATATACATTTTTAAAACATATATTACAGAATTAAAACAAAATACACACGGACACAACTTATTCCCATCATAGTGAAACTACAGCCCTTATGACAGCATTTACAAAAAAATACAAATATTGCAGCATCCCCGTATCTCTTCTCCACTGACCCGAAATGCCATTAAAAGAGCTGTCAGAAAAGTGGACTACTGCCCCCTTAAGGAAGGAGTGTGAATTGTAGCAGCATTCTGTTTGCCAAAAGTTTAATTATAAGAAGTGATCACTCAAAGCAAAATCGGGGTCTCTTAGGAATAAACACTTATATCCTTGAAACAAAAAGCTGTGTTTTGTTTATAAACCCTCCGTACAGTAAACATATAAAAACTACTTTGAGAGAGACAATAGGAGGTCCTCTTGAATCTGCGAGTGTGTGTTTTCTCACAAAAGCATTAACATAATACTCATCAGAAAAGGGCAAAGCAGAAACAACTAAGCGAAAAAAGAGCACGAATGAGAAACTCAGTGACCCAAACATGACTGAGCTTAGACTGTCAGCATGTGTCATGCGTGCCGGGCTCATTCTGTGTGACGGCTACAGCATAACTGGGGAGTAGATGTAAACAAAGGTGCTCATCAGCAATAACCATTTAGCATGTATTCCGCCATTATCATTATTCATCTCTCAGGCATAACATTCATGTGTGGGAGATTTCAGAAGTGATTATCGTGACAGAGTTTGTGCAGTCATCGGTAGACCATTAGTCTTGCGCTCGAACCGCATCCAGCGCATGTTTGGCATCGCGTTAGCAGCTAGCGTGTTTTTCTTCAACGTGGGAATCGTTGGACCATAGAGAAGGCTGCCGTTGGGTTTTATAAGGCTCTTTCATTCAAGCGGCTTGAGCGCAAAGCTCATTCCTCTTTTCACACAGTTGGCCCGGCTCTATCTCTAGCTATCTCTTCCAGCTCCGCTGCATCCCTCGTTCCCTCCTCTCCCTCTCAGTCTGTTTTTGCGCGCTCTGTTCGTTATCTAACCAAACCCAACGGATTCTTCTCAGTACTGCTAAGAGAAAATCAGTTTGCTTTTTTCCTTCTCCTCTTTTTCTTGTCTGGGTCCCCACTGCCTCGCTCCGCTGCTCACCAGTTCTCCCCCCTCCCTTCCTCCCTCCGCCTCTCCCTGCTTTTGCTGGCTCTGCTTTCATTCTAACCTCCCCCTCCTCTTCCCTCAAGGGAATAAAGGTCATTGCGCAAATGATTACTCAGACCTCGGTAGCTATGGAAACGCGGTCATGTGACAGGGACAGGCATGCATCGAGCACAACAAAGGAGCCGATTAGTAAGCCAGCGATGGAAAGCTAGCGCCCGCCTTTGTGTGCCTGCGTTCTCTGTATTTCGCTCTATCTCTCTCTTTCTCTCCGTATGTGTTGGACTTGCTGGGGGAGGGAGGGAAGGAGAGCGCAAAAGAAAGCGTAGCATGCTGCTTCTACCAGCGCTTCGCTTTGTTTAAACTAGCAGTTTGTCTTTGGGTTGTTCATTAGGGATTAACGCTGACATTTCGGCGCGTTAACGTATCGGTTAGACAAAAGAAGCGTGTCCTAAATTTTAGCACTCAATTGAAAAGCCTGCTTTATTGTGAATTAGGTGAATTAATTGTAGAAGGTGACATCAGGGATACACTAATGATTGTAAAAGTAGTTTTAAACAAAGTCCCTTTCGAGAAAAGTCAGTTGGTTCGGTGGCCATATTTGTAATGTCTCCAGGCAGCTATTTTGAGCGACTAACGTTACTCGAATGAGGGGTAAAAACTGCCGGCCAAACTCACATTAAAATAACACTATAGGGTGATTAATGTCAAATTTTATTTTTATTAAATTGAAGTAGCTCTTGATTCAAATTGGATGTACAGCAATGATGCATGATTCTTCCAGCAGCTGAAGTGACGCAATGACCATACTAACTTGTGATTGGCTCTTTTATTTGGGACATATTGGGACTTGCTTCACCTTTGAGCCACCATCTTGTGTGTTGTAGTTTTTCCCATTTATAGCAAGTTTATATAGACACTTTTTACATCAGCATTAAATGGTGTGAAAGTAAAAAAGTCAACAAAATTAGTTTTTTGTTCCCAGGGGTGCCATAAGCAGGAAGGTTAGGACGATTTTAAAGGCCGAATGACGGATTTCTACCAAAGTTGATATGCTGTCCAGGAGGGCCAGAAACTGTAGCGTTGTTTAATTTAGCAGGTGTAAATATTGTCCCCTTTAGTTTTTTTCTAATAAAAACAGTTTTATAGTAATTTAGAGTAAAAAGTCATAGTACCTCATAATGTAAAATGCATAGAAAGTTAATGCACTTCTCTCTGCATACAGCAGGGTGCCTTCCCTCAGAGAGGAGCATAACATTTTTTGTATCTTTTCTCACTGTCAGCGGTGACTTTGTTTAACTGAAACTGTCAAGGCTTTGAAACTCACACCAGCTTATCTTATATGAGTTACCTGCAGTTAATGAACTCGAGCCAACGGAAACCAATTAAACATATTTGAAAATTAGGAGCCCACGGAAGTACTGTAAGCCTGTAAAAGGCATGCATCAGCCTTTAAAAGTGCACTTACAATTCACTCCACAAAGTAATCTCACCAATTTCATGCCATTTTCATGTCATTTAAAAAGTCACAGGCACACAAGCCTTGCCCAAAATGTAAATGTTTTTTTCTATGAATATGTCTAAATTAAATATTATATATATATAATCCATATTGTATATAATATATGCAGTTTTAATGTTATATTTTGTAGATATAATGCAGCAGATGAAATGGAATGTGCTAAAATGGTGCTAATAGGTTAATGCTCGTAAGAAAATAAACCTTATAAGCATTAAATCAGATATTACAAACTTAAATGCCATTAAAAAAAAAGGATTAAACGTTGGGTTAAAATGTTATTGTTCATTTCAGTTTCATGTTTTTTGTAGTTAGAAATTCAGGTAAAAGAAACATTTTCAAATGAACACATGTTGTCCAGTTTATGCTATGCACCTTATACCATAAGGATAAGGATAATTTCTATTAATTATGTGATTTTAGATTTTGGAAATCCGTAGAGTGCTATCCTGAACATTTCATCTTAGCACTGTTTGTACATGCTGTGAATATACATATGGGCAAGCATGTGCGTGTGATTGTGTCTGCATGTTTCAGGGGATGGTGTATCAGATTGCCTTTGAAGCAACAAAAACACGCGTTAAGTCTGGGCACACACTCTGTTATGACTGCACAGCTGTTTCCAAAGCTCAGCAGCAGACAGAGAGGCCTGTGGGTTAGTCCGGGGGCCTGTGGGTGGGGGCTGATGGGTACGGCTTCAGCAAACAGGCCATCGTGTTTGGCCTTCTTGGTTATTAAGAGGCTTCGGTAGAGCTGGAACCAGACTATCCAAGGCCGAAGGGCTAGATGGACAATAAATGTGGAGTGTTTAAGATATGTCCATAAGAAATGTGAGATGTGAAGGTGCAGGTAAAGTGTTTAATAGATAAATCGCCAACAAAGAGACGAGTAAGAGAGATCTTTTAAATTAAATAAAATAATAATAAAAAAAAGATATTTTAGTACCACTCAAAAATGAACATTACTGCTATATGAAGGTCATGACCATAACTAAATAAGCACACCAGCAATTCAGTGTATTGTTTCTTTCTACTCTTAATTTTGTGTGATTTTTGTTTTTGATTCAAAACTTTTGCTAAAACTCATTGGATTATTCCCTTGTGAAAACTCGTTTCATGGTCATTTTCTGTTGCTTACAACTCAATGACAATTTAGTTCCTGATACAAGAGGGCACAAAATGGTTTGTTTAAAGGGTTACTCCACCCCAAAATGACAATTTGGTCATTAATTGCCAACCCCCATGTCATTCCAAACCCGTAAAAGCTTAAGATAAACATAGTTTCAGATATTTTGGATAAAAACCGGGAGGCATGTGTTTGTCCCATTGAGTGCCACCACTGGTTCAACCATAATGTTATAAAATGATGAGACTACTTTTTGTATGGAAAGAAAACAAATAGCCATTTTGACTCACTGCATGCTAATAGTGTATGTTCTTCTGTGTTACAACACAAGGATATGTCTTCTACATGTATTTACACTTTCATTTGCATGAAAACAGCCCATCTGTGTGTCACGACTGACACAGAAGAACGTACGCTATTTGTGTGCAGCTATACTCTTCTAAATGGTGCTATGGTTACTCTACTCTTACTCTGCAAAATTTGTTGAATAAATGTATTTATTTTTTCCGTACCAAAAGTAATCTTAACATCACGGTTGAACCACAGATGACAGATGGATTATTCTGACGAAGTCTTTCATACTTTTCTGGACCTTTCTTTTTTTTTTTGGGATGTGTGAATGTATTTGCTTGTTAAGTGGAGGCATAAGAAGAGCTGTTTGTTTCAAGCCTCAATTGAAAATTACTACCTCAGTAGCTGTTTATGAGCACTGTTTAGTTATATTAAACATTTAAGCTAAACTTTTTAAACTACACTACAGTCTCCATGCTCACATCGTCCCAAACACAAATATTTTTTTCTATATTTATATTTTTTATAGTTTAGGAATATATATATATATATATATATATATATATATATATATATTGTTTTTTGCAGTATGTATATATGAACTTTTTGTTGTTTTCTTGTAGTATCTGTTAGAGCATTTGGTCAGAGAACGGCTGACCATCAGACTTAATAAGTGGGAAAGTACTGTTAAAACTTTTGAGGGTCAGTAATCTTCAATGAAGTTTCTTATGCTTACCAAGACATGTATGATCAAAAACATTGCAGAAAAATAATGACAATTTAAATATACTATTTTCTATATTTTCTAAATTGTAATTTACTCCTGTGATATGAAAACTGGTACTCCAGTCTTCAATGTCACATTATCCATCTGATTTGGTGCCCAAGAAATATTTTTTATTATTATCAATGGTAAAAAATAATCGTGCTGCTTAATATGGACAAGCAGGCACTCAAAACTTATATAAAAGATTTGAAATCTTTTAGTGTGAGTTCTTTTTTGCTACTTTATTTCTACTTTTGTGTTGTTGCCTTATTTGCATAATTTCCTGCTAAAACATCTCTGACATTGCATGCAAATAAATTACACAATTCATTCTTAGTAAACTCCCTCTATGGCGTTTCCAAAATGCCTAACTGATTTGGCAAAACATAGGACACTGTAGTGGCCTCTTTCAATCAAAACATAGTAAAATGCTCAAACCCTTCTGTGTGTCTGTTTATGCCATGAGGGAAAGCAAGCAAAACACAGACAGACAGACAGACAGAAAGAGGCGATTTGATGTCTCTGGTGGATTCCCTGATTGACTGAGTGCTGTAGTGGCCAGTCTGAGACTGGGGTCCTTTAGGGAGATGGGCTGGGGAAGGCTCAGCTGGGATACGCTCCATGTAAAAGCCAATTTACAAATGAAGTGACTATAATGGGGTACAACATTGCGGGACGGTTGAATTTTGGCAGCACAGTTTGGACCCCTGATTTTATTTTTTGACGGGTGCGAGAGGGTATCAGAATGAGCCAGCAGTGAAATAGTAATCTACGTTTGATGACTTGATGGGTAACTGACATTGAGGGCAGGGGTGGAGCCAGATGGGGCTTGGTCTCCTGTCACCTCTGGCTCAGCTGCTGGTTGGTGGGATGCTTGGAGAGGTCATGATGCACTCAGTTCCAAGCTAATATATAGACTACCATAACTCTTAAGAGGCCTTTTGTGAAAATCCAGTAACATTTAGAAAACAGCCATAGCTGTGAAAGACACAAACGTGAAGAGTTAAATTTTGCTTATAGATCATTCAGAAATTAAATGTCATAAACGATCCACCCTTATGTTGTTTCAAACCTGCATGACTTTCTTTGATCTGTGAAATATGATATGAAATATGATAGAAATTTATGTGTTTTTAGTGACCAAAACAGTTTTGTTACCAGCATTCTTCAAAATATTTTCTTTTTTTTTTGTTCCACAGAAGAGAGAAATTATTAATTTTTGATCATTTAGGGGGCAGCTATCCATTGAGTAGTTCTATTAATATATATATATATATATATTTTAATTCAGTCATATTAAGGTCATATTAAGTGATTCAAAATGTGATTTTAATGAATTTTAAATAACCACTTTATAAGTGTCATTAGCTTAAGACTTTTGATTCAGTAAAAAGAACATAAAAGGATTTCACTCTGGAATCAGACCAGAATCAATTGTATTCTATTTATAGATAATTAAAACTAAACATAAAATGTTGATTATCACTCAGTCCCACAAGTGAATAGCATCTCTTTTTATAGAACTCTTGCTAAACAAACTCTAAAAACCCATATATGTGTGTGTCTCAGTTTGTGGTGTGTGTATGGGGGTACAGTATGTGTGATGTGCTTTGTTTGATGCCTGCCAAAGTGGTCAATCAAAACTCAGGTGTGTGTGTGCAGTAGGCCATACAGTATGGGCCTATTTTGCGAGCAGTTCAGAAGGTGATAGGGGCAAAGGGTTCAGTTCAGTCGGCAAAAATGTTCCATTATGTTCCAATTACCGTTGCAGGCGGTGCGTATGGCAGCCTCAGACTCGGTCCGGGCGATGGAGAGAAAATGGGGGTGGGCTAGGGGAGACGGAGTGGGGCAAGGAGAGAGTATTCATCCTCTCTTATGTCTCATGGGAGCTCTGTCTCTGAGCAGGACACATAGGGGTCGTCCTGTCCCGCAGAAGCGGCTGCAGCACTCTGCAACAGTCTGTGGGAGGACAGATAAAGAAACAGAGAAGAAGTGGTAGTCAAAGTCACTTATTGTTCCAGAAAGAATATACAATGCAAATTTCCAACCAAAAATTAGCGTTTCGTGTACAGTGAATGGACTGTTTAAGTCGCTAGAAGTGTTTGGGTTGCTCTGTCTTTTAAAATGAACAAGGGTGTGTTTGTGGAGGACAAAAGTGAGAGTTAATGCGAGTGTGAGTGAGTGAGGGATTGTGGGAGTCCAATGAGATGTAGACGATGGCTGTCATTTCTGCCTGTTTGCGTCACATGACTAGACTGCTCATTAAGAACTGAAATAGATGGATTTGGTCTCATGGGCTATATTTAGCCCAGTTTAAATGCTGACAAGCAGTGGCAGGTTCTGCATTTGACTTTGGACCTTTTTTTTTTCTCTCTCCATGCAATTTGCCAAAACTGAATTAGACTAAATTAAATGTGGATGGAAAAGTAGAAGTTTAGTCCAGGTTTAAAACATTCGCCTAAGTTGTCCATGTTGTAACTCATTTTAAAAGGTCAATAAAACTAGCTAAGAAAAGTGGGATTTTATAGCATTGACCAGTTAAGGCAGTGGAAAGATCAAAGAGTGAGCAACAGAGGAGAATAGAGTGAGAGAGAAAGATTAAAACAAAAGGGAAAAAGAAGGGAGTGAAAAAGAGGAAAAATATTGGGTCCTGAAAAGTCCACCCACAGCTGCCTTTTTTTTTTAAACCAAAAAAAAAACTTCATTCTGCTTTTCGGCCTGTGTGTGTGTGTGCGTGTGTGTGGCTCTGTCGGCTTTGTCCCTCAAAGAGCTTTTTTTCTTCCTTTGCTTTTTTTCCCCTCTCTCTTTTTTTCCTGGAGAGAAAGGCTGGCGCCAGCAGTCTGGAACAGGGCTGACAGGATTTGAATTATAGAAGCTGAACGGGAGGGGGGTGGATGGAAGAGAGAGAACGAGCAAGCAAGAAATAGGCAGAGAGGGAGAGCAGGCAAGTGGGGGGAAAGAGAGAGATTCGGTTGGTGTGTGTATGTGTGTGGGTGATTGAGTGTAGCAGAAAAAGGGTTGTTATTTCAAAAGCGACAGCCACACAGGCGAAGCGGGCGGAGGTGTCGGGTGTATGCTAAGCTAGCTATCTTGCTTTGTGGCCGGCATCAAAAATTAATAAATAAGTAAACGAAGCTGCAGGTTGTACTGTAGGTTTAATCGCTGATGATGCTGACACAGTAGTGTTATGCTTAATGTTTTCGAGATTTTGCCTAAGCCGATTTAATTTCACCTTTATTTTAGACAGAGATTCATTCTTTTTCTGCCAACTGTTCTTTTTCTGTTTATGCCAACGCCACTCCACACAGCTTTCATTTCACCTAAAAAAATTGGCATTTCTTTGAAATACAGTTAAATTTAATGGGGACTTGAATCATTCAAATGCAAAAATTAACAATTGAATCATTTAAAAGTTTAAACTGGATCAAATGATTCATTCTGAATTTTAAACCCAGCATTGATGTTTTTCTCGTGAAAGCATCAAGCAGAGCTAGAGCAAGATTTTCACTGAATAATGATTTTGTATTTCTCTGTCTGTTACTTGCACAAAGCTATTGTACGGATTCAAAGACTTGAAATATAATGCATAGACTCATATGAGCAATTTTCGATGTGCTTTTGCATCTTTTTTTAAGCTTTAGTTTCCGTTTGTCATAACGTCATAACATCGAAGGTAACCCTCGTTCCCTGAAGTAGGGAACCAATCGCCTTTGAGCTTCAAACAAAAGGCCAATGAACATTGGTGTGCACAGATTGCATTCAGGTGCACCTCTTCACTACATGAGTATAAGAGGGCACGAATGCAGTGCACCTGCAGATTTTCGCTGAGGAGCCGAAGCTGGCGTCAGCACAACCCTTGGGTCGTGGCAAGGGGATGTAACGTCTCTGTTCCCTCTTTACCATACCTTCCATATGGAAACAGACCCGTGGAAAAGGCCACGACCCTGAGGCTGCGTTTCGCGGAGACCCCCGTGCTGACAGGCAAGCATGCCAGCAGAGAGCCTGCACGTAACCTTCCCAACGCTCTGGGGCCAGAATAGGGGGCCCAGTTGTTACTGAAGCAGAGAACAATTCAACAATTCAACAATTTGAACAATTCAATTTATCGATAAGATTATGGATATAATTGAAGGAAAACACGGCCTTCTGGCTGGAATATTGAGATTTGTAGCCACAACCTACTGGGAGAAGGAGACCCAGTAGGAGCACAGTCAGGAGCTACTCCGCATCTAGTTCTGACTGTGGAGCAGCAGGACTCAAGTTCGCCTATTAGGGGAACAACTGAGAAAAAGCGCACAGATCCTGTGGGAATGGCGCAGCAAGCCGAAACCAGCCGGCCTCCCGCTTACCTGCTGTCTTCAGTGAAGACACGGGAGGACACAGCCTCTACGCTGAGGTTGTAAAATCTCACAAAGGTGTTGGGTGTTGCTCAGCCTGCAGCCCTACAAAAGTCCGCTAGCGAGGCGCTATGAGCCAATGCTTACGCCTGGTATATTTAAGACAGGGAAATGGCATCAACCACCCAATGGGCCAACCTCTGTTTAGAGACCAACAGTGCACGTACAAGACACAGCAACTCTAAGGCCGGGTCTGCCTCCTCCTGGTGCAGAGCTTGCAGGTTCAATACCTGATTACGGAAGGGCGTTGTAGGAACCACGTAGCCAGGGTCTCAGCCGGGCCAAACTCTAGGTACTCTTCGTCGACAGAGAAGGCTTGTAAGTTCCCTACCCTCTTGATGGAAGCCAATGCAATCAGGAGTGCTGTTTTCAGCATTAGATATTTCAGCTTGACTTATGCGAGTGGCTCGAATAGGACCTGCCGTAGGCCACGTAGGGCAACGGCAAGGTCCCAAGAGGGTACGAGTTGTGGTCTGGGGGGGTTAACCTGTCTAGCACCTCTTAGGAACCTCACGATAAGTTGGTGCTTCCCAAGGGATGTACCCTCCACTGCATGATATGCTGCAATAGCCTGCGCTCTAACTTCTCCTGCAGCAAAGAAAGCACTACTGCAAACGTGCATCTCTGTGGGTCCTCTCAATGAGAGGAGCACCAGGCGACAAACTGACCCCATCTCAGTGTGTAAGCCTGCCTTGTAGAGGGAGCTCTTGCCTGAGTGATAGTGTCTATCATGGCCGAAGAGAGGCTGGAGATTTCTGACGCGTCCAGGAGCCAGATGTGCAGGTTCCAAAGATCGGGATGCGGGTGCCAAATCGTGCCCATCCCCTGAGAAAGGAGGTCCTTTCTCACAGGGATTTTCCAGGGAGGGGCTGTGCAACGAGGTTCTCTAGGGGAAAGGCGTACTTGGGCCCCGGAGGCCAGCTGTGTGCCAGTCCATCCCTGCCGAGGGGCGCCTTGTCGAAGAAGTAATACAGCTGGCAGTGGGCAGACTCGGGTGAGGGGTCTATCTTGGGTCTATCTTGGCCTCGCTGAAGTGGCTCCAAATCAGCTGGACTACGTGGGGGTGGAGCTGGAATGCTAAGAGTGTGCAGTGATTTTAGCCACTTTTGACTCCACATGAGCAGATTGCGGGCGAGTTGTGACATGCAGCGGGAGCGATGTATGCTACGGCTGCAGTATTTTCCGTCCAGACCAGCACGTGCTTGTCGCTTAGCATCGGTCGAAAGTGATGCAGGGCCACAAACACAGCTAACAACTCAAGGCAGTTGATGTGCCAAACCAGTCGGACCCCTGTCCAGGGACTTGAGGCTGCTTGCCCATTGCATACAGAACCCCAACCTGTGGAGGAGGCATCTGTGTTGACCACAACATGCCTGGACACCTGTTCTAGGGGTTCTCCGGCCCGTAGGAAGGCATGGCCTGATGACGGGCTGAATAGGTGGCGACACTCTGGGAGGCACTCTCGGGACTCTATCGTGCAACCAACACTGAAGCGGTCACATGTGAAGCTAGTCCAGCAGCATTACTGTGGCTGCCATATGCCCCAGGAATGCCATATGCCTCTGAAAAGTTTTGAGAGGGGCCGCTGTCTTGTGCCTGAAGAGGTCCAGACACTTCAGCATGGCCTGCGTGTTCTCGTTGGTGAGGCGAGCAGTCATTTCGACCAAGTCCAGCTTTATGCCGAGAAAAGAGATCCTCTGCACTGGGGAGAGTTTGCTTTTTTGAATGCTGTCAGATGAGAGAAAGCATGAACTCGCAGAAACTAACTAACTATCTCTCCAAATGAAAGCAGGGGAGGTCTCCATCAGGAAGCAGTGAAGGCTCCGAAGCGAAAGTCTGCAGGTGCACTGCATTCCTCTTATACTCACGTAGTGACGAGGTGCACCTGAATGCACTCTTTGCGCACCAGTGTTCATTGGTCTGTTGTTTGAAACTCAAAGGCGCTTGGTCTCTCGTGCGAGTTCCCATATGTACTGTAACCTCGAAGTGACTCGATTGAAGGGCAACTGCACTTTTTTATGGTATGTAAATGATGACAGAATATTCTCATTTTGTTTTCATTCGTGGAAAAAATTGTTGTTCTAATCTGTAAGATTATTTAAAAAACGTAAAACCTTAATACATGAAAAACCTAAATGAAACACATTTTTTAAATTAAAATAAATAAAATTAAAGCTATGTAGAAAAAACTAAAATTGAAATTAAAATCTGTGAAACACTATGCACTATTAGCAAGTTGGGTAACACATTATTTTATGGTCTCTAAACTAGTTACTTATCATATTACTGGAATATTAGCCATTTATTAGTAATAATTAAGCACAGTCATGCCTTATTCTACATGACCTTATTCTGGGGCAGTCGTGGCCTAATGGCTAGAGAGTCGGACCTGTAACCCAAAGGTCGTGGGTTCGAGTCCCAGGTCCGGCAGGGATTGTGGGTGGAGTAAGTGAATAACCAGCGCTCTCTCCACCTTCAATACCATGACTGAGGTGAGACCACAGCAAGGCACCGTTCCCCCAACTGCTCCCCGGCTGCCCACTGATCCGGGTGTGTGTTCACGGTGTGTGTGTGCGTGGTTGATCACTTCTCACTGCTGTGTGTGTGCACTTGGATGGGTTAAATGCAGAGCACAAATGCCTCGTATGGGAAACCATACCTGGCCACTAGTCACGTCCTTTCCTGTCCTTTCCTTACATCCCTAATCCTACTAACTACCTTACTAACTATTAATAAGCAGCAAATAAGGAATTTACTGAGCGAAAATTATTAGTTAATAGTGAATAACTGTTCCCTATTTTAAAGTGTTACCACAAGTTGCTTATAACTGTTTATTGGTGGTTAAAAAAGCACAAATCAATGCCTTATTCTGTAGCAGTATTCTAGATTCCATAACGTTACCCATAACTAACCTAAACATAACTATCAGCAAAAAAGTATTTAAGAGTTAATTGAAGAAAAACACTAAGATAATATTTAATGTTCAATCCCATGCAGTGTTACCAAAGCGTGATTCAAAACATTAATAAATACAATAATGGTACTAAATTAACTATGACCTAACATCACAAATGTATAGGCTTTACTGCACATTCCTCCTCGTTCACCCTGTCAGTACACCCCTCTCAGACCGTTCGTTCTCTCCACCCTAAAATTGTTTCAGGCTGCAGAAAGCATTCCAGACCCAAGCATCTGCTTTCCCCCCTGTTCATTTCATCACCCACAGTGTGCCGAGGCCTGATGGAGCAAACATGAACACAGTGAACTCTCACCGTGTAGCAAAGTCACATCTCTGTGAACCTCCTCTGTACTCGCTTCACTAGAAACAAACATGCAATCTAGTTCAGATAGGTTTTTGTATGGGAAACATAAACAGAATCTAAACCGAGTGCTTCGTGCTCTTGTGGATGTGTATGCGAGAGATGGAGTGTAGTGAGGGAGGGAAATGGAGTGAGAGAGAACAGCCTGTTCTGGAGAAGGAAAGGCTGTGTTTCAGTGTGAAACGCCCCGAAACAGAAGTGGTTCCAAATGTTGGGCTCAGGCTGAATTCAACCAGATGAAAACAGAAAGATAGCAAGGGGAATGAGAAATGGACATCATAAGAGTAGTCTAATAGCACCAAAACACACTCTCTGTTTGTTAGTCTGAGTTTTACCTCTTTGCTCTTCCTTGTTTATTATTTTTTATGTGCAATAAATACATGTATTTGCAGCCTGTATTGTGCTTCTCTTTTTATTGCCTCTCATGTGTGGTATGTTGCTGTGTGACAGATATATTGAAATGGAGGGGAATGGACTGAGAAAAACAGAAGTAAAGGGCCACCAGGATGAAAAATCGAGAAGGAAAATAAAGAAATAGAGCGAAGAGGGAAAAGTGAATAGATAAAAAAGAAAGTGTGACGACAGGGAAGTTTTATAGAATGGCTGGTGCATCCCATCTTGGCTGTTTCGATCTAATGAGACAATAAGTGGTTACTGTTGTCCAGACCAAGGGTTGAGGTCAAAGTATCACCTTCATTGGTGTGAAATGGGGTCAAATCTGGATTCTCACAGATTCAGTTTGACTATTCACTTGAGGTTCAGTCCTCTAATTTTCTTTATTTGAGATTTAGGTGTTTAATACTATTGAGTTTTGTCATGTAGCTAACTGGGTCAATCTTTTAACTTGGTCATTATACATTAAGGATAGCAAGCTGCAATTGAAGTAGTTCAAGATCACATGAAGAGCAGATTTATTGGACAATGAGAGACCTAAAAACAGCTTCTTCGCACAATTCCTTCTGACTAAAATTATTTGCCAGAACCAAATCTGCTTTAAATTTGCCAGGCACACCAACAGTTTACTCAAAGCCAATCATTAGACTAACGCAGAGAAACTCTCAAAATATAAATGTTTTGTAATCACTATTCCAGCTCCACTTCTGGTTTTCCATATCCACACACATTTTTGAGTCACTATAGACATGTAAATTACAGTGCTGTCAAACAATTAATTACATCCTAAATAAGTTTTTGATTACATAATAGTGTATTGTGTATATATAAATACACACAATACACACAAATGTATATATTTATATAATTTATATTATATACATATGTAATATGCAAATATAAAAATGCTCTTAAATATATACATGCATCCGTGTATATTTATATTTGCATAATAAATATACACAATATATTTGCCATGCGATTAATCATGATTAATCATTTGACAGCGCTAAAGTAATTTTTGGAAATATATAATAAGCATAAATTGATTTTTTTTACACATTGTACATTTTGAGAGGTGAGGACAGTGATATTACAAAAGATTTGATTTAACATTGCTAAAACATCAACATAAAATATGAATAAATAATTCTAAAATCTTTATAAATACAGTTTGTTCTTTTCTATTCATTTGAATTCTAAAAATATAAGAGGGAAATACTTTTTATGAGGGCAGTAAAATAATGTCAAATGCTTATGTAGTGAAAGATTACATTAAGGCTCTTAATATTTTTGATCACTTAGAATCTTAAGAGGTGCTTCAGTGTAATGCATTTCAGTCATTAAGGATCAACTAACAGGACAGGTTGGGAATCCCTGCTCTACACTGTACCGTAGATTATACTCATCATACTTGTATTTTTCATTGTTTAGTACTTAGTGTTTGTTGTCTTTTGTTGTATTGCTGAGCGTCTGAAGTCTGTCTGCTGCCACTTCAAGCTCAAAAATGTTCCGTTTGATCTTGCTTCATACTTCACTATAATGAGAACAGTGACAAACCTGACTCCCATGACAAACAATATTCAAATCTTTGATTATTCTATTAAAGCTAAACTGCGTCCCCTCAAAGACTAAATATTATTTCTTACAGCTTCCTATATTTGGCTATAAAATAATAAAGGAAACCAAAGTTTTTTTTTTTTTTTTAGGAAAATTGTTTGTTACCAGAGTTATGTGTGACGTAAAGTGTTTAGCACAAACCAGAACTGCTTTCGCAACTAGTACGAAATTATGTTCACCAAAATCATTGTTTGGTCAATATTACTCACATTACCTACATCATATTTACAAAATATATACAATAAAGAGAATAAATAAATAAATAACTCAAGCAGTATGAGATTTGTGCGAAGCTGAAGACAAAGACATCAGTAAAACAAAACCAATACTAATTTCAACCCATTAAATACTATCTGAACAAAGAAAAGAATAAACAAAACAAATCTTCAGCCCAATCGCCAACTAACTCTGCTCGCTAAAACAAAAATACAATCAACAGCTCCCGCTCGTACCCTAATGTTTCTATGCAAGCGTATTTCTAAGTCAAAGATGAATCCTGTCTTTAACTCTTTAAAAGAGTGAAAATCGAATAACAGCACAGTTGACGAGTGAGAGTAAGAGAGATACAAAAGGTAGAAAAACGAAAGTCATTTTATATTAACAATTCAAACCCGGTGAACAGCGTGACAAACAAATGAGAGCTCTCCATCTTACGTCATTTCTGAATCCTTAAATGAGGCAGGCGTAGCGGATTGGTTCAGAAGTGCGCGTTGTCCTCGCGATAATAGGTGATCGATCCAGCAGTCATCCAATCTCAGACTCTGGCAATGAGAACAAAAACCAATAGAAACCTAATAACCTCAAATATCATTGAGAACAGGACTGGTGGGATAAAAACAGGATTTCCCCTCTTTAGAATCTGCTTTGCTGTCCGTGGGGTTAAAAGTTCCTCATATTGACTGATCTGAATCAAAAGGGCTACCCATAACCCCCTGCTGCCCCTAACAATCCCCCACAAGCACACAGTTGGAGTGTGAGGATAAAAACACAGTCTAACACACATACACTTCAGAGATACTCTAATCTGCGAATGCAAACCTTTTGTAAAGCCTTAATCCAAAAACATGGGCTGTTTGTTTATTTAGGATGTTTTAAAAAAAAAACTTACGTCGCATTTTTCAAGGGCACACCATATCCAGCCGATACAACATATTAACCATTATACATTAATATTAGTAATTAATTAGGATAATTGATTCATTTTAATAATGTCTACGCTATCATGTAGATTGATTTTTAAAGAATTTAAGGATTTTATTCAACAAGGATGCACTGGATTGATTAAAAGTGACAGTAAAAAATAAAAAAAAAACAATTTCCAATAGCACAGCTGTTTATGATAAGAAGAAATGTTTCTACAGCAGCAAATTAAAATAATTACTAAACATCATGTACTGAAATAATAGTAATGGATACTGAAAATTCAGCCTTGCTGTCTGAAAGAAATTAAATCTTTAAAATTCACATTACAAACAAAATGCAATGCCCATAATTCTCTACCACATCAGAGAAAAAGATGCGGGGCAGGAGATAGACCTCTTCCTTTTAAACACCACTGGGTCCATCATTGATCCTCATTAATGTCTGACTACGTCGGCCTGGGGCTTGAGTTTTAATTGCTGCTGGTGCATCAAAATGGGTTTTGGAGAAGAAAAGGCAGGTCAAGCAATGTACCTTGACTGCATCCAGCAAACGCTTTCACCAAGGGCATAGCCACCATCCCGTAATGACTGGGCTGAATGGGTGAGAGGATGAGATGATGCTTAGAGGACAGCGTGTCGTGTCAGTGACATGACAGACACTGATAGGACAATTAGAAATGATCTAGATCCTTGGAAATTCAAATCAAACTGAGAGCATGTTTGGGTTTCACAACTACAACTACCCGTATCCATTTAATTCATTCATTCATTCATTCATTCATTTTTTATGTTTTATGTTTATTTTTAAAGTCAAGTAAATAGCTTCAAAATCCCAACTTCTGTCAAACAGGGGTGTAAAAAGTACTGGAAAATCATTTCAAAACATACTTGTGTTGAATAAAACCTTTCTATATTTAATTTCCTTATCAAAGTCCTGAGAAACATTCTTGAAATCCTGGTATATACTCAGAATAAGTAACACTTGTTAACTATTAACTACAGCTTTTTTTTCCTCTACAAATTCTTAATTTGCTGCTTATGTGTATGTGTTTAAGTTAGTTATGGGTAAGGACAAGGGATCTAGAATATTGTTGTGCAGAATAAGGCATTGATGTGTGCTTTACAATTGCTAATAAACAGTCATAAACAGCTTGTTGTAACTCTTTAGAATAGGGAAAACTTATTCACTATTAACCATGAATTTCCCTCAGTAAATTCCTAATTTGCTGCTAATTAATAGTAAGTAAAGTTGTTAAGTTCAGGTATTGGGTGGGATTAGGGATGTCGAATAAGGCATTAATATGTGCTTAATTACTACTAACAATTGGCTAATATTCTAGCCAATTATGCATTCTAATAAGCAACTTATATAGGTGCACTTCAGATGTGATGACCAGCATGCATCAACAGTGGTAGCTTGGCAAACATACAATTATCTGATTTAAAAGAAATAAATAAACTGTTAATTGTAAAATTGTGGAAATTTGGAAAATGTCAGTTACATATTTATTAAAATGTGTCTTATGCTCACCAAAACTGTGTTAACATGATCCAAAAAATGTAACAGTAATATTGTGAAAATAACGGTTTCCTTTGTCTATATTTTAACTTATTCCTGTGAATTTGTCTATTTGAGGTCAGTGCGTGCGTGTGTGCGTGTGTGCTCTCTGTGCTGTGTGGAGGGCAGAGGCTATGGGAAAAAGAGGAAGTCATAGAGAGAGCAGAAGGAGAGAGCATTTTTTCTCGCTGAAGTCACCATGTCTGTGGCGATGGGAGAGCAATGCTGTCCACACACACACACAGCGGTCTCTGTGTGTCAGTGTTGGTACGAGTGGGTGGGAGTACACCACTGCAGGGGTTTGGGGTTGAGATAGAACGAGAGAGAGAGAGCGGAAAGAGAAGGATGGATAGAAAGAGTCTCAAGTAGGAGAGAAACAAGAGATAGAGAGAGAGGATAAAACAAGTGCAGGTGAGAGTTTTTACTACTAGATAGAAAGTGGGATGAAGCATAAATGAGGATGTAATAAATGGAAAATAAGAATAGGGTGTAGGCATGTGTTATGATAAAAAATAGTTATTCTTCACCCATAAAATGACAATTCTGTGATTATTTGATCACTTTTTGTTCCAAACATTATTCTGTGAAACACAAAATAATGTCAGTGAGGTCCAAAACAACATTGTTTGGACCCTAACTGCCATTCAGTGTATGGACAACATTGGTCAGAATTTTTCTTTCTTATATTTTCTTTTATATTCCAGAGAAAAGAGTATGTTGTACAGGTTTGGAATGACCACGGTCATGGGCAAATTACGCATAATTTTTTATTTAGTGTGAACTACTGCTTTAACTGTTCTGTAATGTACATTCTTGCTCAGATGCAGACAGAAAACTAATATACTGTAATCAAATATAAGCATCAAACCGACATGCACTAGATACAAAGAAATATAGGTAGTGTAAATGTGACCCTGGACCACAAATCCAATCATAAAGGTCATAAAGGTCAATGATAGATGATTGTAGATGATTATATATCATCTGCTTCCCATTGATGTGTATTTTGATAGGATGGGACACCATTTTGTTGAGATACAGTCTGAAAATCTTAGAGTGCAAAATAATCAAAATATTGATAGAATCTCCTTTGAAATTGTCCAAATAAAGTTTATAGCAAAGCATATAACTAAACAAAAATTTAATTTCAGTATATTTATGGTTGGAAATTAACAAAATATATTCATGGAACATGATCTTAACTTAATATCCTAACGTTTTTTGTCATAAAAGAAAAATCAATCCTTTTGACCATTACAGTCTATTGTTGGCAATTGCTACAAATATAGGCCTACCCGGGCTACATATGACTGATGTTGTGTCTTCCAGGCTCAACATATCTAGTATTATGTTGTAAGAACTGTTTTCTAAGCATTGTCTATTGTAATAGAATTGTTTTTGAACAAAGTGAACAGAATGAACAGAACCAGTAAATAAGCAAAATAGCTGAAAACATTTCTGTCTCTCAATCTAGGAAGAGATAAACGTGA
The DNA here is from genome assembly GCA_032353835.1 of Enteromius viviparus. Lineage (NCBI taxonomy): Eukaryota > Metazoa > Chordata > Actinopteri > Cypriniformes > Cyprinidae > Enteromius > Enteromius viviparus. The sequence continues at coordinate 9,867,032 of JAUCNO010000795.1, read as the reverse complement.
ACCTTAAAAAAGTGTAAATAAATCCAGTGTCCTCCACATTTTTCTTTGCATCTGTAATTATGAGGTGATCTTTCTGAAGCTTCATAATGCATTAAAATCTCAGATAGGCCATAATGAGTTGCTCAAGATTAAATATTTATGTTACTTTTCACAATCTCACAGCCTCATATTTAGATTCAAAAGCCCTCCTCCATCTCCATACAGCAGGGAATTTCCAGCACATGAAATTTCTCCTTGCAGCTTCCAGCACAATGCTGAAGATACAGGCCCAGCCACAGGGAGCCGGTTCAGTCAAGCTTTCATATCTTTCACCTCTTCATCCTCAGTTCTCCTGGACTCCATAAGACTGTCCTGATCTTCCAAGATTTGAAGGTGAGATTTAGAGGTGCGATGAACAATAAGAGCTGTTCTTCCAACCATATGAGCAACTGAAATGTTTGGGTGATAAGGCCTTCCTGTAAACCTCCTCCCTCCCCTCTTCTTACTGTCCGCTGCCAGGACAGTCCCAGGGCCCTCAAACGTCAGGCCGCGGCAAGGCGCTCAAGCGCTGTCTGTAATTGCTTCGGTCTAGACACTGTCTGGTATGGGAAACAGACACGCACATTGAGCATAAGAGGGGGGAGGGGGGTGGAGAGAGAATGCAATGGGATTAAAACGAGTTACAAAACCGCCTGGATCCCTCCAGTGAAATAAAGGATGTCAGAGCCTGATTGCAGTGGGTGGATGATTTACAGTACGAGAGCTGCATTAAATGGAAGTGTTTCATTCAGCGTCAGTCCTCCTGTGGTCTATGGAGCTGATCAAATGAGCTCTCCTAGCTTACTGACCTCAAACCAGCTTTGGATCACTCTCATAAAGTTGGTGTCTGAGAGTAATGGTCCTTAATTAGTTTACACATCTACAGGAATATTTTGATTAGCTCTTGAGTGTCTCTTTGCACTAATCATAGTAAGTCTCATCAGTCAGGACCCTTTTTTTTTGTTTCGGCTCTTGCCTTTTGCATAAGAACACCTTATTTTGAAACACTGAAGTAAGCTATTTTCTTAGAAGGTATAAGACTTGTGCTTCATTAGTCACTATAGGTAAATAACTAGAAGAAGAAGAAAGTGCAGCAAATGCTTATACTATTTGCTGCACAGACTTTACAGTAAGGTGTCATTTCAATACGAATGACTAGTTCTAAACATTAAAGAACATTCCAGTGTGTTTGTGTGTGAGGAAAAGAGACAAAACTAAGAATACAGTGAACAAAAGAGAGTATGAGAGTGTGCTGGAGTCTTGTGGACGGTGCATGCCGTGCCGTGCTGTGCTAAACTGTACTAACCTCTCAGTGGGTGGCTGCAGTGCTAGAGCTCAAACAGACTTGAAAAGGATTTGGGGGACAATAATTTAGCTTTTCCTCTGCTTCTCGTTCTAACTCTTTCCTCCTCTCTCTTCATAGGCTTTTCAAAGCCTGGGCAAAAAGGCGAAATGAAGTATTGTTCAAGAAGACTATCCATTCAATATTAAGTTCAAAATGTTCTCATGCTCTGACACTTCAGGCCACTATGAGTACGTACAGTTTATTTTTGGTTGTGCAAGTCCTTTGAAGGTTTGCCCGTCCTGCCAGAGTTTAGCAGTGTTCTTACGCTTGAAATACTAAGTGAGTAGGAGTGGGAAGGGTGTGGTGCAGTCCATTCTTAGCAGTGTGCAGTACGCTTTGCTTTATGAATGTCATCACTACTATCGTTAGTGCTATATATATTTTGTATCAGATCCTGATTACGTAAAAGAAGGACATAGGAATTTCAGAGAATATCCACAAGTAAGACTTCTTCTGGCCAAGCAAGATATTTTCATTAGCTTCGAATGTAGAGTCCAGGTGTTAAACCCTTTGGAAATATTTTCAGTTTTCTCTACAGTAATTGATGGGGATAATTGTGATAACTGAGATTTGATTTCTTTTGCTCTATGTTTTAGTCTGAGATTCAGGTTTCTATCTGTGGGCTGGGAACCACCTACTTGGACCAAAAGAAGCAGTCTGACGAACATGTAAAATAACCAGTCAGTTTGTGACATAGTTTGTATTTATGTGTTTTTTCGCATCATATTAATTATTAACAGTTATTCTTCTTAAATCATAGACAGCATAGAAAAATCTAAATATGGTTTGACAAATAATCAGGAAAAAAAAATCTGAACATAAATATGTGTAGATTTTGTAATTACAATTTATGTCCAACCTAAATATATATATATAGGCCTATTTGTGTGTGTGTGTGTGTGTGTGTGTGTGTGTATTTTTTTTTTTTCATTTTGGGGGCAAGCCTTTGTGGTCTGTTTACACCAACATGCATTTTTGGTGCTAGTCTTTTCAGACCAGTGTGTGTGGACAGATGGGCTGAATGAAAATGCAGATTCTCTCTCTGACAGTAGGTGGCGCCTATTGTCACAGAGCAGAGTCAAACTGTATTAAAATGTTCTCAAATTAAAAAAAAAACACATTCCCCAGACTCTGGAGTCTCTGCTTTTTAATGTTGCTTATTAAAATACACTACTCGTAAACGCCACCTTGTTGTAACTTGTATATAACACAGCAACTATAGTCATGATACCAAAAAAAAAACCCTCATTGGTATGTAAGTTTTTTCACAGTGTGTTGGAAATAAGATTATTACTAGAATTCAATAGATTTAGGTATTTCAGAAAAAAATTAATAAATCCATCACGTTGACGGCAAACTAATTTGTGTCTGTCTAAACAAATGTTTATTTCAATTAAATTGTTTATCACACCTAAAATTTGTATTGGTGTGAACAGGCCTGTACTCTGCCATTCTAAACCCAATTGAGCCTTTTTACCAACCAAATGGGTTTAAAGCAGTCATTTTTTATTCCTCCTATCTCCATCAGTCTCGCTCTGTTTTTCATCCCACTCTATGAATAGACAATGACAAGGACGCTTGTTTCCATTGCGTATCTACTAAACACAAGAACCAATACAACTACACTGCAACCCCATTCCCATAACTAACCAACCAACAGCTGCCACTCATACAAACACGTAGATGCACATGAACACCTATACACCGACTTCAAATAGGCCAGGCTCAAACAACCTCCCGTGGCCCTCAGCTAGCCTCCCAGAAAGCCTTTTCATTTCACAGACGCATGGACGGAGAAAAAGGAGGGAAAAATGAAGCTTGGGAGGAGGAGGAGGAGGCCGTTGCGGGGGAGGGACCGAGAGGGGAGTGTTGGGGAAGGGTGGGGGGGAGTGGGGGGTGTTAGGCAGCATTGTAATGATGGAGAGCAACTCGATACTCTTGCATGCTGAATATTCCCCTGGAGGGCTTTTTCCATTACCCGAGCACAGCAGAATGGTGGAGTCGTTTAGTTTAGCCCAAGCTGCCTAACGCTCTCTCAAGCTCCCCCTCCCTTTCTCTCACCCTATCTGTTCCCCTGCCGCCCCTCCCCTCTCTCGTGTTCTCTGCCCGCTCTGTGTTTTTCCATAGGCACATTGTGCAAATGTAACCTTTCAGTAAGCCCCTCCCCTCCAGGAAGTTGGCTGGCCCCTTTGCTGCCAGGAAATATGAAAAACTGGCAGGATGCCCATTTAATCTCCAAACAGAGAGAGAGAAACGGCAAAGCAGTTGAGATGAAGAAGGAAATGTTACAGTTTGACTCACCAGAAGGGAGGGGGAGAGAGGACAGTTTTACTTTAGAGAGTCACATTAGCTTTAGCTCTCTGAAAAAGTGTCTAGTTTTCTGTATTTTTACTTTGTTGTCTACTAAATGTCATCAGATCCCCAAAATCCATGAATTTGAGTGAGATCACAATAAGATGTAGAGGAGACTGGAAGACAGAGGGTTAGTTGTTGGTTTAGCTACTCAGAAACACCAATACTAGCTCCATCATACATGAGAACCAGCTTCCAGGGGTGACATTAAATAGAAAGTCTTTGTGTATAAATAATAGGGATGTATAGGACAAAAATTAAATATGATGTAAAGAACATTTCTCTTTGGTGTAATGATTAGTAGCTTTGACTTGAATGAACTAAACAGGTATCATTTGATTTGATAGCATTTAGCATTTTGTGTGAGAAATAGAAATTACATGAAGGAACAAAGAGTAGACAAAGAGGGTTGCACCATTACTTTCAATTAATATTTATTTGACAACTGTTATGGTAACTAAAATACACATAACATTGTTTTTGTAGCAAGTGATTTATGTATTCTAAGTGTTCGAGTTAAGTAGACCAAAATTAAATGTGATGGAGTTGGAGATTGGTGTAAATATAATTGTTAAAAAGTTAAGCAGTAAGTAGCAGATGAATAACACAAAAACATTTGCAGACTTACAGACCCAATCACCATAACTTTCTTAAATATATGAGAGCTTTTTAGCGAACTTTAAAGTCCTTCACCACTGATGTTTGTCAGACTGTATGATACGATCCCAGTCATTGGGTAAAATCTATGGCACACTGAATTAACAATACCGCAGCATAGTTGATGTGTTTTTGTCTAGTTGTTATTGTATTGTACAGCATTTAGTTGTTGTTTTTTAAAATGTGCTTTATGAATTCATTTTAAGGTAATTATTTACAATAGGATTCCATTATAATGTTAGTTACAAACAACTATTATTGTTATTATTATTATCATTTTCTTTGCCAATGTTAGTTAATGGAAATACAGTTGTTTACTGTTAGTTCATTAATTAATAGTACATTAACTAATGTTAACAAACACAACTTTTAATTTTTACAGTGCATTAGTAAATGTGGAAATGACAATGTTACAATAAACCGTATTGTAAAGTTTTACTGATTTGGATATGAAAATACCGTAGATAGACAATTACTATCATTCAGCCATCATATTCTGGGTGCAAACACTTTTTCACATCCAAAGATTGCATATTTAAAACTTCAACAAAGACATGAAAGACAAACCAGACCTTTGTGAATCTATGTGTGTACTACAACAGTCTAAAACATCCAGCATTGTAAATGGTTATGAAAAAGGTCCCTTTAAATATCTAGTATTTATGTTGTTTGCAGTGAAATGTGACCAGACACATAAAAAGTAATATGTTTTTTTCTTCTTCAATAAAATCAATGTAATATATTTTTGTTTAATTCTTTTTTTTTTTTTTCGTTTCTTTTTTGCTGGTATTTTGAGATAATTATGTATGCAATAATAAGTTTTCTAATACATTTCTAAAATTATATATCTTGTATGTTATGGCAGTGTTTCATGTTAAAATAGAGACAATGCTATTAAAATAAAAAAAAACATCTGCAATTCCATGGTTTAGCCACTAGATTTCTAAATAGCCAGAAAAAGCTTATAAATTCTCTAGCTGTCTGTAGACATTTTCTTTAATTTTGGATATATATTTAGGCATTTTTGTAAAGGTTTAGATTTATTATTATTATTATTATGAAACGTAAATTATTCTGTTGAACACAGACATTTTATTACACATAACACATGGGTGGAGTATTTCTGTTAGGCACTTTCAAATTTTAGCATCACCCCTTCATTGCTGTACACCTTTTCCTGCATCACGAATTTGTATATTATAATCTTTGTATTTTTTGCATATTTTAAATGGCAGTAATGTTTGACCACAAACAACACAAATGACTGCCATAAAAGTCATTGAGTTTCATACCCTTCCAATGATGTAGTGATTTTTAAAATTACAAGGGGGGGAAATCCAGGTCTAAAATAAATGAACAAAACCAGAATGTTAAAAACTTTAAAGTTCTTTTAAGAACTTAAGCTAAAGGGTTCTTAGGAGAACCCAAAAATGGTTCTTCTATGGCATTGCTGCAAAGACCCAATTTTGAAACCTTTATTCTTAAGAACGTAGGTAATTAAAATAAGAAGGCTAAATCAGAAGTAACAGATTTCAGAAGAAATAGTCAGTAGTCAGTACACAACATGCGAGAACACACACAAACCTGCCTTGCCACACCCTGAAGAGTCATTCAGCCTATTTAGCACATCACACACCCAAAACAGAAGGTGATATTGTTACTTGGTGTGGTGTAGCCTAGTTAACATACAACAAGCAGGTTTTAAAGATTGCTTCATAGCGCTTTTTGTGAAAGGCAGACTCAATCTTATGTAACGTCCCACGTCATTCTCTTCCTGGTAAACAAGAGCTGCGCTGCTCCGGAGCTGAAGAGGGTTTAGAGCACATATTAAAGCTAACTCTGACTGAGGCAGTTTTGTCTACAGTACACACCCATCCAGCTCTTCTTTGTGCCTCCATGTTTCGCAAAAGCACCTTGGGTCTCTTGAAAGTGTCAAGTGTGGCAGAAGGACATTGTGATGGGTTGAGCTTGCAAAACTTGCATTTGTGAGGTTTGTCAGTGTAACGGGGAGGTTTAGTAGTCGACTAGCTTCAAACTTTGACTTTTAAGCATCAAAAGGCCCTTTTCTTTATTAAATGTCCATTTAAGCAAATTAATTGAGGTTGAACAGAATCACTTGTCCTTGTTTGCCAAAACTGTGCAGTCTGATACATCGTTTTTACTTAGTAAATGGGAACAACTCAGATTTTTCATCAACAAAGCGAGGCAGTGAATGCGTTACTGATCTACTTGGTGATAAAAGCATGAGTAGGCTCCAGAGTCCTGCTGAGGCAGATGAGGTTGACTCACCTCCGCTCCCTGCCCTATCTCCTCTGTGATTTCCAGTCACTGAACTCAGCCCCATGTACTTTTTATGGGCCAAATAGTCCACTTCATCTCTTCCTGTGCTAGCAGCATTGAGTACCTTGCAAGGGCTGGGTCAGGAATACTGGGAAGTGCCCTAACTAACAGTGCCACCTGATGGCTAACGGCTGCTACTACATTAATCACATGACAGTTGTTAGGAACTAGAGCACCACCACAGGCTAATTGCCATAACTGCGCATCTGAGATTTAGCCTGAACTTTTTTTTTTCCCTCCAGAAAACTACATTGCTTTTAAGAACCTAGTCTACCTCTAGAGTCTGCCTCCAATATGTTTGTATTCTAGCTCTAGCTCTTCTAGTTCTATCTTTATGCGCATTTTGATAAAAAAATAAACAAATAGAAGATTTTTTTTTTTTTTCACCATGTTCTCCCTCCTTATTTTGTGCATTTGCTCCATTTCCTGGAAGTGCTTCCTTACTTATGACGCACTTCCTGATGGTTTCTGTGCAATAGGGGGAAACTGTGGGTGGAGGAGAGAACTCGTGGAAGGAGATGACTGTTTTCCTGACTCACATTTTCAGATTCCATCACTATTATGTGGAAGGAGAAAGAGGTTAATCTCAGAACAATAGGTGACACGAAGAAAAGAACCTCATAATGACTCCAATTCATAGATATGACATTGTATACTGCTTTTAGTGTATATTTGTTGATCCTTTTTCATTATGGAGCATATTTAACATATTTAATATAGTTCATCATTTTGATTAGAGAGATAGTCCACCCACAAAATAAAATTCTGTCATCATTTCCTCACCCTCATGTTGTTCCAACCCTGTATGACTAACATTAAAGAAGATTCTTTGAAGAGTATTTTGGTTTCCATTGACCTTCATTTTATGGTAAAAAAAATACAAAGGGAGTCAATGGGAACTGAAGCTGTTTGGTACAGATATTCTTAAAAGAAATATTTAACTTTGCATTACATGGAAGAAAAAAAGTCATACCGGTTTGGAATGACATGAGGGTGAATAAAGGATGACAGAATTGTAAGACTTGGGTGAACTATCTTGCAGCACAGAACAAAATCACACATCAGGACAAGCAAATTGATTTTGCCATTGATATATTTGCACTATGAATGACTGCAGGTTTTTTGTATTGTAGAAAACCCTCTATTTCATTAAATGCTGAAGGTCATTTCTCTCGTGGAACAGAGTGAAGAGCTCCCGTTTCCTGTAGATCACCAGTCATGTCATCTGTTGAGAAGGACAAATACCATTTCTCTTTGGAACGGAGAGGTAATTTCTCCAGTAGGTGCTCGTAAGCCATTTGTTTTATAGAGCTGCATGTATTATGGTTAATTTTTACTCTTGGTTAGCCATGAGACCAGCTTTGCTCTCTGGTATGTGGGTTATTGGACTACCATACTGAAATTTAGGGGTCTAATGGACTTTAAACTGAACACACACACAAAGAGGCTAAACCAGAGCCAGGTGACATGTGGTAGGTTCCAGGAAAGACTCTTTTTTTTCCATTTGGGAGAGCAAGTGGGGGATCCCAATAATGTAAACATTCCTTTCACCTCACCATCTCGCTCTCTCCATGACCCTAAAACACCCTCCCTGCCACATCCCACATCCACGCATGCCGTGAAGACCCTTATCGCTCCACACTCCCCCTGAAGCCGGGCTGCAGAGCCCTGACAGGCGCATGAAAAGGCGGGGGCCGGGAGGCATTTGGGCTGGGGGTGCGGAGGGGGTTCGAAGCAAGGAGGAGAAGGAGGGGGGAGATGGAGGGGTTCCATTTAAATTCCTGCTTTGTTCCTGTATTCTCCACCAACCCCCTTTGCTATTCCCATTCCTTCGTTTTCTCCTCCTGGAGCTTCGTTTCTCAGCCTAGAGAGATCAGAAGAGAGCAAGAGCGTATGGAGCGCTCAGAGCGGGAGGGATGAGGGTTAATTGAGCTGAGGTTACTACTTCCTGTTTGACTACAAAATATAACTTCTGGTTCTGTGAATGGTGAAGTTGTCAGTGTTGACAAAAACTAAATAAAAACACTTCTAAATTTAATACAAATATAAACATTTCTGACAAAAATGTTTTGTTGTTTATTTTATGTTCTAAAAGAACTGTTTTAAATTTCAGTATATTTTAAATAGTAATTTATTCCTGTAATGGTAAAGCTGAATTTTCAGTAGCAATTACTTCAGTCTTCAGTGTCACATGGCCCTTCAAAGATTATTAAAATATATAGGTTTTCTGCTCAAGAAACATTTCCATTTATTGCCAATTATAAAAAAAAAAGTTGGGCTTCTTAATATCTCTGTGTTAACCATATTAGAATTATTTAATGAATGTATTCAAAAGAACAGTATTTATTTGTTATATTTGTTACATTATTTTGATCAATGTAATGCATTGGTAAAAGTCTTAATTTCTTAAAAAATAAAACAACCCACGTTATTAAATATGAAAATGCAATTATTAAACACTAAACTACACCAGGGTGAAAGAAAAGAAAAGACAAACTGAAAATCAAAACGGAAATAAGAAATACATTTTAAATTTTAATAATCCTGAAAGCTGTTTTACCGGAAGCTCGTATATCTGAACTTCCCCTCAAAAAGTCAATGTAAGAAATATGGTGAAAAGCTAGAATTTCCTTTTATTTGTGCAACCTCAATCTGAACCCTGACAAGCCTGAACAGACAACTGTTTTCCCACAGAATTGTGGGTTTGGTAGCCAAATGGCAGAAGCAGTATAAATGAGCCAACAACATTGTTGCCAAGCACAGAATCTCCCCCGTTCCCTGACTGAATCACCTCAGTATGCAAGTTAGATCATTTTTGTTGTAAAGTTGTAATTTGAGCACGAGCCATTGACACTTCAATTAATGACCCGATCTGAGGTCAAGTCATTTTCAAGATGCCTTACTAGAGGTGTCGATATGAGAAAGCAATGCAGTATGGGAACTTGAGTCAGAAACTTTACCCTGTTTGTCAAGCTACCTTAAGAATGTTCAGTGTTCTCTCCACATGTTGATGCTCATGTGACTAAAGGAATGAAATTGAGTCATGTGAGGGCCTCTGACTGTCCTCAAGGTAATAAAGCTTTAAAGCAACAACACAGGGCTACTAAAGGATAGTCTAAATTACTTAAAAAATGTTTTTATATGATTTAGATTCTTTAAAGGAATGATAAGAGTGAGATTATAGTACCTTTAAACTTGTATTTACATGAATCTGCGTATATATGCAACATATAATGACTACATTTCAAAGATAAGTAGTCCGTACCGCTTAACATACTTTTATGTTATGCTTTCCATGTACAAAATGCACAGATAACATAATTTTGTAACTCACTGTAACTGTAACACTGAACAGATGAAACTAAGCAAACTCATCTCGAGGAAGGTCAGGAGCTTGAAAAGCTTGTATTTGAACTGTGTGTTATAGATCATATGCACTTAGGTGTGCTATCCGCTGTATTTGATTTTTGGATGTGTCACACTTTTAGTAAATTTAAAATTCAAGTTGACGTCTTTGTAATACTTTAATACTATATTTATATTGGTCCACCAAAATATTAAGTAGTGCAAACATTTTTTAAAATAAGAAATAAGAAACAATAACAACAAACAACAAAACACTCTCAGAAATAAGCTGTCACTAAGGTGGTACCTTTTCAAAAGATACAGTTTTGGACCTATTAGGTTACACTTTAATATGTATGTTAAAGTGCCAAAATTGACCCTTTAGGTACAAACATGTCCCTTTTGAAAAGATACCGTCTCGGTGACAGCATTTGTAGCAACACAGCTTAATCAGAATTATACGAAAAACTGACTTTTATGGCGTTTGGAATGTGAACACACACAAAAAACGGCTTCTGATCTACAAAGAGCGAAAGCCTTAAAACCATACTCTCCTTAAAGTTTAACACTATTTCCTTCAGGAACTGCAATGAAATAATTCTATTTCTTGTATGCTTGATTGTTTATATAGCCTATATATATTTTAGTATCTGTCACAATATTATCATGCACTGGCTGCAAATACAGCACTGTAGTGTGTGTTAGTATTTGACTGCACATTTTATTTTGTGTGTAATTTTCTGGGATTGTGGCGTAACCATTATGACACGTTGTTAATTTCCTTTCCCCCTCACTGCACCAATTACATCTGCATTTATCCCTCAGCTCTGTCTCTCTCTCTCTCTTTCTCGCTCTGTCTTACCTTTAAATTATAACTAGTTTGTGCAGCTGACTGCAGAATTGATGCAGCTGAGAGAAAGGAGGCGAAGACGAGAAATAAAAAGAGAGCAATGGAAAAGAAAGAATCACTCGTGGGTGAGAAAAGAACAACAAGGGAGAACGAGAGTGAGAGAGAGTAGAGGGAAGGCAGTGGATGGGAAAGAAAACAGAATTTAAAAGAGTGATAGGTAGGCAAAGGAAAAGAAGAAGTTTGAATACAAGGAGAGAGAGAAGGTTAACCAATCAGAGAGCCACTGTCGAGAGAGAGAACTGATCAAAACCGTGGAAGCCTGGTTCTGGGAAACAAAGGACTGCAAACGTAAAACACGGATGAATTTATGGAACGAAAAAGGGTGTATGGCGAAAGCGGGAGCCGGGGAATGAACGAGGAAGAGGGGAACAAATGAAAAAGAGTAGGAATCAGCAGAAGAGGCTTTTGCGGTCCCAAAGCAGAGGGGGAGGAGAAGGGCAAGAGAGAAGCAGGTTGGGGATGGGAAAGGCAAGATCAATAACTAATTTCAGTGCCGAGCCTCAGTCGGACTGTTTTCCAATAAGCCCTGGACATAACGAGTTAGCTTGAATAGCTGTGCTGCAGCTATTGCTGCTCTCTCTCTCTCTCTTCATTCATCCCCCCTCGCTCAACCCGCCTCGTGTCTCTCAGGGCCCTGGTGCTTGCGATGGCTGGATCGATCCTCTACACACACAAACACACACATACTCAGGAATACAGGCCTGACTTCTGCAACAGGATGCCAAGACATGTCACTGCTACAGCCTTGCATGCCGCTTGAGTGTGTTTGTGTGATTGTGCACTTCCATCATTACATTAATCATCTAATATCTAAGTAGGGCGAGACACATGACAACATAAACCGCAAAATGTACAGTAATTCCAAATAAAAAACCTTGAGAAGCTGGATGGCCATTTTAAAAAATAATAATAAAACTGAATTTCAGTAGTAGACATTATAATTTAAAGTCAAAAACTGACAATACAGTGCTGGCGTGCTGTTGAATGCACAGCTCCACTGCAAAAGAAAGAGAGAGTCAATCTTGCAGTCTGAACTGGTACGTTGATAGATTCTTAAATGGCATGGGTCCTTGTCAAATACGTTTTTCTTGTAACATATTACTAATAAATGCATGTTTGGCAATATAAATAACCAAATACCGACATGACCATCATTTTCCCCAATAATAGTTCCAGTCATGCCATGTGTGTTTTCTATCAGCTGCTTAGAACACAACTAACGATGCCAGTTTCACAAATGGATCACTCATTTGATCAAATTGCTTGCAGAAAGGTCTAGAATTGTTTGTAATGCAGTTTGATTCATTTGGGTGGTTCACTAACCCACTGAATCATTCCTAAAGGTTGCTCGCAGAATAATTGGATACTTTATAAGACAGGAAATAGAAAAGTGACTTAAATGGTGGCTATTTAATTACAATACATTGTTGAATAAATTAAAGGAAACATGCAAATGTCATCAATCGCTTGAATCTGTCAATGAATCAGTGGTCTTTACTTGTACTGCAAATTAAAGGAATAGTTCATCCCAAAAATGTAAAACAATTCTGTCATAATTTACTCACCCTCGAATAGTTCCAAACCTTTATGAATTTATTTCCCAGGGTGTTTTCCAGGGTGTTTTGGGTAACCATTGACTTCTATAGTATTTTTTTTCCTACTATGGAGGTCAATGTTGACCAAAGCTTTTTTCAAAATATCTTCCTTTGTGTTCGGCACAACAAAGAAATTCATACAGGTTTGGAACCACTCAAGGGTGAGTAAATGATGACAGAGTTTAAATTTATTTGGGTGAACTATTCCATTAAAGTATTTACTGTTTTGGCAGGTGGCCTCTTTGCATAATTGTTCCTGTATGTCTGTGCATATACAGTATGTGTGTAATTATATGTACTAAAATGTTGATGCTAAAGTGTTTCACAATCATCTTTTGTCCCATTGTCATCAGTTTCTTTGGCAATGGAACAAGGAAACTTGAGAAAATGTTCTCCTCGACATTAATATGTACATTTCATTAAATCTTTTCTAAAACAAAATATGACAAACAAATGCAATTCCGCATTTAACAGTGTTATAGGCTCTTGTGAACTGCGTTATTTAATTCACCTTTGCTGGCAACAGAAAACGAACATTTACTGTGACAGCAAAACACTTTACTTGCATCGTTGAAAGCGCATTTTCATTTGGGCATTTCTCCAGCTTAGCTAGCGAGCTAAATTGAGAAGCTCCTTGCTCTGAGAGGACTGCAGTGAACAGCAGCAAGTGTGTAAAGTTATTGTTACGGCAGCCAGATACATTGCAAAGGGATCTGAAAGTATCAGATCAGCTTTCAATGGCAAAGAATCAAATGAAAGTCAACTTTCAGTTGACGAGAACAAACGATACCAGAGACAGTAGCTAGCAGGACACTGAAGAGACATCATTTTAAGCAAATGCGTCTAGCAGGTGAAATCATGCCTACTTGATTGTACAGAAATTAATTATGATTTTAATCAAATAATTAGCACTATAAATACAGATGTCTTTCCTAGCTAGGTGGGGGATCAAATTAAATCATTCCAAATGAAAGGTTGTCCACACATTAGGTCACCACAGAGTTGCATGACTTGTATGACTAAACTTTCTAGATGAAATGAAGGATGATAGAGATAAAAGGTTGCTGAATGCAAGGTACTTTTATTTTTATTTTGTATGCTTTGTTTGGTAAAATTTAATAGAAGTAAGGTTTTCTATGTATTCAAGATTCCTGAAACAAATATTTTATTTAAAAAAAATGCAGCACAACTGTTTCAACCCTGATAATAATGAGAAATGTTTCTTTAGCAGCAAAACAGCATATTAGAATGATTTCTGAAGGATCATCATGTGACACTAAAGACTGGAGTAATGGGTGCTGGGAATTCAGCCTTGTCGTCACAGCAATAAATTACATTTTAAAATGAATTAAAAATATACACATTTATTTTAAACAACACTATTTCACAATATTACTGTCTGGCTGTACTACCACTAGATGGTGCTGCTCTACAGTGTGTTTATAATTCAATATAATGTAAAGAGAAAAAATGCATGGTTATAAAAAAAAACCTGTTCTGCTGTAGTCTCCAGAGTTGGCTTGAGTCATTTGCTTGAAAAGTATGCATATTGTTCCAGAAATTATGTCAAAGAAACAGTTTAAACATTTGGAGACCTAGTTCATCTGAGAACTGGTTTAATAACAACAGGAAATAGTGTTCAGTTATATATTTTTTTACAATGTGTATAGTTCTTCTTCTTCTTTAATATCTCCCTATATCTCTCTCTTATTCTGTCTCTCTCTCGCCCTCTGTATTGCTTGCATAGTTACAGCTGCACTGGTGATAGGGAGCTTGCATATGTGAAATATTAATAAGAAAATGGCTTATTCATTTTTAACTATGTGCCAGCCAGACGAAGTCTCAGAGGAGTGTAAATTCTCCTCCAGACCAGGTGTGGAGCTCCTGTGCACCTAACGAGTTTGGAAACTCGTAACCTGACCAAACTGCCTTCATCTTTGATGATGTTTTATCTTAAATTCTGACTATTATATAAACCGCTAACACAAGTCTTTCATGTGTGAGTTAAATACTAACTTTTCATCATGATTATAAATCTAAAATGTCTCCAAAGGAAGCTTATGAAATGATTTACCTCACTTGTAGGGGTTTTTCCAGAAATCTCAGCTAAGTAAAACCACCCAAAAGGGTCACTATTATCCTCTGAGTAACCTTTTAGTATTCTCTCTTTTCCTCTCTCTGTTTCTAGGTCAGGGATTAGGCAGCGAGGCAGTAGTGAGCGTCTGCTCTGCACCGCTGTCCACTTCAATCTACCCAACCAGGGCTGATCTCACAAAATATAGATACAGAGAGAGAGAGAGAGAGAGAGTTGTTGGCGGTGATGGGGGTGTCAGAGGCTCACATGGGGAAAACAGAACAAGAGGGGAAAAATCAGAAAGAGAGGAAAATGCAACTAGCATAGCATGTTTTGTTCCATAAGCACACACACATACTTACACTGTCCTCAAAATGCGAGGCACTGCTGCACTGTGAAACCAGAAACCACATCAGACCTTCAAAGACAGAACTAATCCTGTTCTCACCAAACCTGATTGTAATTCAGTCATTAAGCATTCAGCTCGACGCCCTGCAGAGCTCTGGCTTCGATTAAGAGCCCAGTGTTGACTGGTTGAAGTTTGCTGCTGATATATTGCTGTATGTTACTACAAGGACTATAATGATATATTAATATGAAAAGTTGAGATTTTTATGAACAGATACATATATACTGATTGCATAATAAAAATGCATAATAAATGTGCATCCACATATATACATTCATATATATACAAAAATATAAATATAAATGGATGCACATTTTTAAGTTTTCCGTATAATATTTATATTTTATTTCATTCACCAAAAACAACTTTTATCTACTGTAACAACTGTAAACAAGATAATATAATTGCCAAATGCCATGACTGACCAATCAGAATCTAGTATTCAAGAGAGCTGTATAGCACTTATAGCTACTTATAGCTTCTAAAACGATACAAAACGTAATGTTGAAGGGCATTCAGTGAAAAATATTTAAAGAAACAAACAAACATTCACACCAACAGACGCGCACGACTTTACACTCCTAATTGTTTTTGTTATTATTATTATTATTATTTTATTTTTTTTACAAAAGAAGCCTTATTGATTTCTTCTGCTTCAAGAGCGACCTCAGTCCAGTCTCTGTTTTCATCTGTGTATTTTACTTTTTCTTTTTTTTACCTATCACAATACAGGTGCTCCCAACCAAACTACCATGATGTAATCCAACTGTAATCCCAAACATCAAAGAACCACACAGCTGTCATGTGTCACAAACACACATACACACACTCTGTCTTCAAAGACTTTTGCAATCTGTGTTCTGCTAAAATTTGCTAAAAATGTCATTCATTCTTAAAACACTGTTAATGATACTGTAACATTTCTTAGTTAGCTTGGTAGTTTTTGCCTTTTGGCTCTGTGACAGACATTCTGGCCATCTGGTTCAGCTTGAATAAAGCATAAGACCTCCTAGTGACCTTTCAGAGTGTATAAACGCAAACATTTGAATACACATAGTTACAGACACAATCATATGACTGTGTAGCAAATGGCATACAGAAATGCAGCAGTATGTCCCGACTCTTATCTGATCTGTTATATTAAGTAGACAAACATAAAGGTTTAGCAGCAAAAGTTTTCAGAGTTATCTTACATAAGAACTGTGGAGTGACATTTCAGTCATAATTCAACTAGCTTTAACACCGCTCTATGAGAAATTACAGAATATCTTTTAGTAAAGTGCTATACTGTAACAATTAACATAATTGTACATATACATTTATATAGACTTAATTAAAAGACTTCTGGTTCTGGATATATTAGGGCAAATAGGACAACACACTGCGTTTCGAGCTCTGACCACTATGGGGCATTGTGTTTATGTTTAGTGTTAGTTTGCTTTATGAGAACTACAGATCATGTTGTGCCTGTGTTTAAAAACAAAAATAAACATATTGTTTGTTTGAGTGAGTGAGTGGTTGAATAAATAACTAAATTAATAAAAGTATAAATGACTGATTGACTTAAAGAAGGAACGATTTTAACCTCACGCTGTCCTACTTAGCTTGAATATAGTGCAACAGTGCCATCACGTGGCTACTTTAATTACTGCACAAGTGTTTTTTATACTTTTTACGTGGTAGATTTATTAATTTATATAGTTATATTCTAGACATTCAAAGTGTATTTCCTTAATAATAACATAACACTTTATATCACTACGTTGCACGATTCATGATTTGACACCAACAACATGACAAAAAATATCATTTTCCTCCAACTGACCTAAACACTCTTTTTCAAAAGACATTTTTTAGTTCATTATTTGCCTAACAAGTAGCGCAGGTTGTATCATGTTAGTAGCAGTTTAACGGTCAATTTAAATGCACGTAATTTAACGTGTTTGTGCCCTTATATTGTCTTTTTGTTTTCCATATTTAAAATGGAATGCCTTAATAAATGCATGTGCATAGACCGTTTATAAACTGATACATATGTCCTTGAGTCTGTGCAGTGCGACTGAAGGTCTGTGTGTAGAATGATAAGATGATTCTTCCACCCTGTGCAAGCCGTATCTTCATACCTTTCCCTCCAACCTCCTCAGCTTCAGCTGAAAATCACTCCACTCATAAAGCGCAGAAAGATGTTTCTAAATACCAATTGAAACGCATTTTAATCAGCTACTCTTGGTAAGGCTCTTATTGAAAAGAGTCCTAGTGCTGTTGTCATTGTGTGACTGACCAGAGTCATAGCTTGTGGTGCAATTTAGTTGCATGGTGGCATCAAATAGCTGACCCGGTATCAGAGAAAGTTGTGAGATCTGCAAAACTATTTCCGTGTTGTATTATATATGTTACACTCTCAGCCGTAAAGAGATTCAAATAGTATGACTTCCTGTCTTCAGTGGAACATAAAAGGGTTTTTAAAAAGAAAAAATGATGCTTGTGTGAGTGAGAGAGAGCGAGATTATATATAGAA
>JAUCNO010000795.1:9829820-9840177 GCA_032353835.1 Enteromius viviparus | reverse complement strand
CTCATATTCCTCATTTGCTTTGACATGCATTGTGAGCTGTAAGATCTCGTATAGGCAAGAATGTGGCTTTCCTAATCAAGTCCAATCAGTATAATCAAACACAGCTGGACTTAAATGAAGGTGTAGAACCAGCTCAAGGATGATCAAAAGAAACGGACAGCACCTGAGTTAAATATATTAGTTTCAAAGCAAAGTGTCTGAATACAGGACCATGTGATATTTTAGTTTTTCTTTTTTAATAAATCTGCAAAAATGTCAACAATTCTGTTTTTCTGTCAACATGGGGTGCTGTGTGTAGATTAATGAAGAAATTAAATTACCTTAAATGATTATAGCAAATGGCAGCAATATAGCAATGAGTGAAAAAATTAAGGGGTCTGAATACTTTCCGTACCCACTGTATATATATATATATATATATATATGAGCGATGATACTTTTTCAGGTTTCTTTGATAATTGAAAGTTAAAAAGGTTATTCTTAATAGACATTTTGTGTTTCAGTGTACACTACTTCTAGAAAGTTTATTCGTTATCCTTTTGTTTTAAGACATTCATTCAGTAAAGGTAAATTTAAGGTTAACGTTTTATGTATCAAAGATTCAAGAAAGTATCGCAGGTTCCAAAAAAATATTAAGCAGCACAAAAGTTTCAAAACTGATAATAAATAAGCACATTTGAGTGAATTCTGTTGAAACGTGACACTAAGGACTAGAGTTATGGTTGATGAGAAGTATGTGTATGTGTTTGTGTACATACAGTGGGGAAAAAAAGTATTTAGTCAGCCACCAATTGTGCAAGTACTCCTATTTAAAAAGATAAGAGAGCTCTGTAATTTTCATCATAGGCATACCTCAACTATAAGAGTCAAAATGAGAAGAAAAAAAAATCCAGAAAATCACATTGTATAATTTATTTGCAAATTTTGGTGGAAAATAAGTATTTGGTCAATAACAAAATTTAATCTCAATAGTTTGTAATATACTCTTTGTTGGCAATGACAGGTCAAAGGTTTC
This sequence comes from Enteromius viviparus, assembly GCA_032353835.1. NCBI lineage: Eukaryota > Metazoa > Chordata > Actinopteri > Cypriniformes > Cyprinidae > Enteromius > Enteromius viviparus. The sequence goes on along the minus strand of JAUCNO010000795.1, from coordinate 9,839,162 downwards.
ACAAGGTGTTCACACACTGTTGCTGGTATTCTGGCCCACTCCCCCATGCAGATCTCCTCTAGAGCGGGAATGTTTTGGGGCTGTCGCTCTCGCAACACAGACTTTCAACTCCCTTTTCAACTCCTTTTCAATTTTCCATGGGGTGGAGATCTGAAGACTGGCTAGGCTACTCCAGTAGCTTAATAATGCTTCTTACGAGGTCACTTCTTCGTTGCCTGGGCGGTGTGTATGGGATCAATATCATGCTGAAAAACCCAGCCACGTTTCATCTTCAATGCCCTTGCTGATGGAAGGAGATTTTCACTCAAAATGGCCCTATTCATTCTTTCGTTTACACGGATCACTCATCCTGGTCCCTTTGCAGAAAAACAGCCCCAAAGCATGATGTTTCCACCCCCATGCTTCACAGTAGGTCTGGTGTTCTTTGGATGCAACTCAGCATTCATTCTCCTTCAAACATGACAAGTTGAGTTTTTAACAAAAGGTTCTATTTTGGTTTCATCTGACATTCTTCTGGATCATCCAAACACTCTCTAGCAAACTTCAGACGGGCCTGGACATGTACTGGCTTAAGCAGGGGGACACATCTGGCACTGCAGGATTCGAGTCCCTGGCGGCGCAGTGTGATGGTGCCTTTGTTAATTTGGTCCCAGTTCTCTGCAGGTCATTCACTAGATCCCCCCAGATAGAGGGAGATTATCAGTGGTCTTATATGTCTACTATTTTCTAATAATTACTCCCACAGTTGATTTCTTCCCAGCCTGGTGCAGGTCTACAATCTTGTCTCTGGTCTCCTTTGACAGCTCTTTGGTCTTGGCCATAGTGAAGTTTGGAGTGTCACTCTTTGAAGTTGTGGACAGGTGTCTTTTATACTGATAACGAGTTCAAAAAGATGCCATTAATACATGAAACGAGTGGAGGACAAAGAAGCCTCTTAAAGAAGAAGTTACGGGTCTGTGAGAGCCAGAAATCTTGCTTGTTTGTAGGTGACCAAATACTTATTTTACCGAGGAATTTAACAATTAATTCATTATTTTCTAGATTTTTTTCCTCATTTTGTCTCTCATAGCTGAGGTATACCTACTGTATTATGAAAATTATAGGCCTCTCTCATATTTTTTAAGTGGGAGAATTTGCACAATTGGTGAAAAACTAAATACTTTTTTTTGCCTCACTGTGTGTGTGTATATATATATATATATATATCTTCTGATTGTGGTTATTAACCTCTTAAAATGACAAACCTTACTTTTACATCTTTTGAATTACAAGAGAAGAATAAACATAGACTTTTGGTTTTTGGTCAGTATGTAATGGGAATCTCTGCTCACCCCAGATCATGCTGATCATCAGCCAGTCCTACAGGCAGCAGCATATTAGCACCAAGCTGAAGCAAACGTTTATGGAGCTTCTTGGCAACAAAGTTAAACCTGGAAAGTGGCCCAAAACTGTCTCAGTGTTGTGTAACATGAAAACACCAGTGACCTCTTTCCTGAAAGATTATTTACCCTTTAATATTAATTGAAATGTAAAAATGTAAAAACAACAGCAGCAAAACGTCAGGAAAATGAGATGTTTGGATGAGGAATATTTGCACAGTCATCTTACTTTGGATATGAGGAGTCTCCAAGGCCCAGCACAGCACAGTCAAGACGACAAAGAGAATCAGCAGGCAAGGACTTCCTGAACAAGAATCTCCAGAATTTCTGTATGAATTAAAAATATAATGTTTAAATATGCTGGATGCATAAAATGTTGATGGAATATAAAGTTTAGTGAATAAATTCTGTTGTTTATAGTCTGACCTTCATATTGTCTGGAGGATCCCCCTGTCCTGTGGTGGCACAGACAAACACCACCAAAGACTCTGAGATCAGGTTAGCCTAACAGATATATTAAAGGGATGAAATAGGAGAGCTCTCAAAAATATCTTAATTTGTGTTTCAAATATTAACGAAGGTCTTGCGGGTAAGTTAAGTAATTAAAGACAGAATTTTCATTTTAGGGTGAAATATCCCTTCAGGACACAGCAAAAGAGCTTGTGAGTTAGAGCATTACCATTAACTTAGTGCATATCTTCGAATGTGTGTGTATGGCTGCAAACAGTTTAAGAATCGTGCACTGACCACATTGTAACCGTCCAGAGCTTCCACTCGGACTCTCAACCGCCTCCTCTGCGCCTGGCGGCCGATCCGCTCTGCTGTGTCCTGCGCTGTCCCCGTCTGACTCCCGTACAGAACCAGCAGAGCATGGGCACTCATTTTGTCACTGGATGCAGACAACTGATCAGACCACTATATCAATGGTTCGTTGTAGAGCCTACGGATGTAAAGGCATGTCAGTGACAGCTTGAAGTCGCCCACCGTCTACGTGACAATTGTCATGCGATACCCTGAATCTCTTTTGTGATCTACGATACAGAAAATATTCCATCGTGTAAGACTGAGTGGCTTACATAAAAATATAAGCACTTTAAGTGATAACCTCACTATCGTCAGCACATGTATCGACAGTAGACAGTAGAAGTAAAACTTGTTCACCGGTACATCAGCATGTTGACATGGAGCGCTTTACGGCAGAGTTCATTTTCCATTCGATTCAACTTCATTTTACGACAGTTGTGCAATTCATTTACGACACTGTAACCTAGGCAGAGTTAAAAAATAAATACCTTTTTAAAGGAAATTTAAAAAAAAAAAATGTTTGATACTTGGATAAACCTGCTTAAAATTGGATTTTATATATAATAATCCACTTGAGTTTATTCTTTATTTCCAAAACGGCATACAGACTTTAATTTTAGTTCTTCTTCCAAAACAATAGAAATACCTTGTATCACTTACTGTAAGATTACTCAAGAGAATTATGACTGTATTAAGAGTTATAATTATTTATATCTATTCTTTATATTGTAGAAAGTGCAATATTATCTATCCTGATATATCAAACACTCAACGCACACATATTTAAAAAAAAAAAAAAAAAAAAAAAAAAGGCTGTTTAGAAGAACTGTTATTTTTAGTAAAAACTTAGTTTTTGTTATTTTGTTAAACATTTTTGTTATTATTTCACAACTTTCATTCGTCCATTAGAGGTCGTTGTTCATTAAATATGTGAACCGGAAATAATAGTATGAATGACCTGTTCTTATTTTTAAAGCGGTTTTAAAAATGGCGACCGGGAAGAGGTCTATGTTTACAGTTATTAATGCGATTATAACTGTTCTTATAATAGAAAGTCAGTGTCGACTCCATCATCTCGTACTTAAGGTATGTGCGTGCTGTGCAATGCTGCTAACGTTATATGATATTCGTATACTCTATTGTCGTCACTGTTGTTTAATGCAATGGATGCCGTCTTATGATTCATCAGTCATTACCGTGTTGTTGTTATAATGCAGGTGCCATTAAACAGATAATAATTTAAACGCACCTCAGCATCTAAATTCTGGTGCGCCACTAAACAGACTTGTTCTGTCTCAGGATGACATCCGTCAGCGGGTGCATCTGAACACATTCGGCTTTTATAAAGATGGTTATGTGAGTATACGCATGAACAGCCTCAGCTTCAGTGATGGGAAGACGGACAACATTGACAGCTCCACGGTCAGTCTCTCTCCTGTCTGTTTTAAATGATCGGCGTTACGATTCAGTAATATGATGGAGTAAATCAATATGAAAATATCTTGCATGTTATAAATGGACGTTTTTATCTAGCCTTATACGAGACTATTTCTGATTGTCATGGAATTAAAGTAAATGTGTTTCACCTGCTGTTTGCATATCAGGAGAAACTGTGTTTCTATATGAAATAGTTTTCTGATGTATTCTCTCGTGTTTTAATGAAAGATTTATTTTGTATTTATTTATTGCAGATTGGTTTTAGTCTGGATCGTGCAAGCAATAATGGTTTCTCCACATATCTGGTCAGTATTTGCCTTTAATGTCCATCTGAATCTTATTGTGTGCTTTTGCTGTATAGTTTTGGTATCGGTTTTGTGTACTAAATATATCTCTGAATTATTGCTAGTTTAAGCATAGTTTAGTTTTATCATAAATGAACCACTGTATCTTGAAAATCTTGTCATTTAAGGATTTAATAGCAATACATCATGATTCGTACAATATAATTTGTGACTCTGGATCACAAAACCAGTCATAAGTAGCACTGATATATGTGTAGCATATATATGTAGATTATGTCAAAAATTAGAAAGATATTAATTAAAGATGATGTCATGTTTCTAAGAACTTAATTTATAGTTTACTTTAAAGGTGATTTACTCAGAGTTTAGATTAAAGCTAACATTACATTGGCATGCACTGTATGGTCCTTCAGTCAAACTGAGTCCAATAACAGATGACCTCTCTTATGAATACGCAGGACGAGGGTCTTGACTACTGTCCTCTTAAAAAGGTTCCAAGTAGTAATTTTGCAGGGGTGCTTCTCTTGCTGGACTTCAAAAATAACTTGTACGTTTTACTATTTTTAACTTTTTCTTTTTTTTTTTCTCTCGCAATTTCTCACAATAAACAAAACAATAATGGAAGTATTATCGGGTTTATATGTTCTATCATGACTTGCAATATCCTCAGAGTGAGGAAGAAGACTTCAGCAGAGGCTGGCGTGTTTCCCAAAATCATACCCTTGGTGCCCAAAAAAGTTGTGCCGGAACAACAAAGTGAAAAAGGTCAAGATCTCCAAGACAAGGGGCCAGATGATGGATCTCAGTCTAAAAGTTAGTATTTCTTATCTTGAACATCACATCATGGCATACATCAGCGTTTCCCAATGCCAAATGGTTAATCTATACGCATCAGTGGTGAAGATGCTGTGCAGCGCAAATCAATAAATCAGTGTTCAGAATTGAAGTAAAACTTCATCAGATGAAGTAAACTTATTCAGATTTCCCTTCTCAGGGAGTAGGGAGCAAAGAACACTGTGTAGGGATCATATTAATCGATAACAAGCTGGTTATCTGAATAAGTTAAATTTTTTTAAACAATAGTTTATAAATGTTTTCATCCCATTTGTGTTGTAAATGAAAGCCTTTTATTCGTGCAATTGTAATATTGGCTTTGCATTCCTGTTTTGTATTTTAATGAGATTGTGTTTTTCTATTAATTTGTAGCAGGTTCTAAATCCAAGCGAGATGTTGAGGTGAGATCTGTTTTTAATTATGGCTGTGTTCAGTCTAAAAAACATTCTCTTAGTGTCTCAGTTTTGCCTTAACTGTCTTTAATGTTTTTACTCTCTCAGAACAAGACAGAAGATACCTATCCCCTTCAGAAAGAGGGCAAACTCTACTCGTTTAAGGTGGGACATGAAGTGGTTTTGGTGAGAGCTCTTGGGGCTCTGAAGTGACTGAAATAATACCTTTCTGTATCTGCTCAGTTGTGAACTCCACTGACCGACCTGTTCTTGTTTTAGTTTTACTTCAATGTCACAACGGATGAACAGCAAGGCCTTTATAACTTTTATTTCTACAACTGCTACTCTATGCCATTAAAACAGGGCAGCACTTTGTCAGGCATGCTGCCTTTCAGCATCGATGTGAGTGTTTCTCTGAGTTCTAAAATGCAATGTTCTTATATAAAATGAAATACAAGTCTGTACTCAAGCGGTAAATATGATTTCAGATCAACATCGAGGAAAAGAATCCAGACAGCTTTCTCTCTGCAGGAGAGATTCCTTTACCAAAGCTTTACATCTGCATGTCCATGTTCTTCTTTGTCATCGGCACGCTCTGGGTTCATGTTTTGCGTACACATAGGTAAGTCCTGGGGTCCGTTCTTCGTATGTCGCTATCTCAGTTAGCTGGATTTGATTGTTGTGGATTTGTCCTGATCTTGGATTGTTTCGTTCATCTCGGACTTGTTGTCATAGCAACAGTTCCATAAGCTTAAACCTGCTCAGAAGATTTAGGATTTAGGCTGCGTTCCTGGCGGTTTATGATTGGTTGAAATGGCGAGGTTACATCTGATTGGTTAAAGAGCACGACTGATGCGTGAAAAGAAAAGTATTTTGCAAGAAAGTGTAGAAAATAATTGCGTCAATTCATACACGAATGATGACCACAGACACACACACACACACACACACACACATATAATAGCATATCAAGGAAAAACATGTAACATGGGCAGCACGAACACATTTAATTTGTTTGCCCTTTTTGCCAGCCCTCTCTCCTGGCTTTTGCAGTATTTGCTGTGTTTCCCGGTGTCTTTATTAAAGTTTGAAATTCTCCTTAACCCTCTAATAAAATCTCTTGCTTCGCTTGAGAAAAAATTTTTGCTCGCTCTTTTGCCATTTCATCAACCAATCGAAGGGGTTGTGATCAGTGTTTCTACTATCGATACATATCGCCTTTTAAACAAACACTCCTATAATAATCCTAGACAACTCAATCCAGTCATACTGATCATCAACAACAGGTGTGCTCGAAGAGCCAAATTAGCCACATCGTAATTAGCATGATGATCTCATCTTAGATGTGTCAATTCCTCTCGATGTATCAAGACGTACGAAGCACGACCCCTGCAGACTTTATTTACAATTTCTAATGGTTTCATACGTGTTACAAGAAATAACCAGTAGAGAGCAGCAAAGTCTCATACTGTCTCCAGTATAATTAGAGAAGCAGATGTTGTGATTACTATGTACTTTATAATTTTTTTTTTTTTATATATATAGCTCTGATGTTTACAAGATTCATTGGCTGATGGCTGCTCTTCCATTTACAAAGTCGCTTTCTCTTATTTTCCATGCGGTGGGTGTTTGCTTCTTTATGTGAATGTTAAATGCTTATATTTTACATAAATGTTTTCAGATTTATAGAACATTATTTTAATCCAAATCAAACTGTGTTGTTTTGTTGGAAATAGAATTTGAAATGCAGTTCCATTTTGCTCTATGAACCACACAAAACTAGATAACGAAGGTAAAATGCAGTATTTTATTTTGTTTTAACAGTCATTCCTATTTTACAGATTGACTACTACTACATTTCCAATCAGGGCTTTCCTATTGAAGGCTGGGCTGTGGTCTATTACATTACTCACTTGTAAGTTTACCATTATTAAGTTTGTGTGTGTGAGAGAGAGAGAGAGAGAGAGAGACTGGATAAGACAGGAATAAGGTGAAGCACTGCCGTATAATACACAACACAAACTTTAAAATCTGAGCAGATTTTAAAATACTAGGCATCATATACTTGCTGACTTTTAACGATGGTTACAGGGTAAAACATTGGACCTTATACACCAACTCACCGAAAGTTCAAACACTACAACACACTTGTCATCTTTTTAAATATCATTTGAATAAATGCATTGCCTGAATATGAAAAATTCAGAGTCTGTGCCTGTGCATAACACAGTTTTATGTGAAAGCGATCAATTCTGTTTTGTCAAAATCTATACATTGGCTTTGACTTTTAGCAAGTAGTGGTGAATCACTGAGACTGCAAACTGGGTCAAAAATTTACATAGTGCAGTGATTCTCAATTCCAATCCTTGCGACACCACACTCTGTGTTTTTGCATGTCTCTCTTATTCAACACACCTGATTCAGATAACAAGCTAGTTAGAGGAGAGCTCCATGCTGGAACTATGCACAGTGTTTATTGCTCCCTACTCCCTGAGCATGGGAAACCATTTGAAGTTCACTTCACTTCAGAATGTTAATTCGTGGATTTGTGCTATGCTACGACCTGCAGCGTCTTCACACACAGACGAAACTTACTAGAAAAGTGTGAAGTGTGACATAATCACACCTCTTTAAAAAAAATGCAATTTAAATTCACACCCGCACACTTTAAATGTCCTTTGAATGGAACATTTACACTCCCTTCAAACTAAATATTCTGTGATGTCTGCAGGGCTCTTACCGTCGAATAGAACAAACATCTGAAGTAATAAGAGTTCCTAAGGTTAGCTTGGTTGATTTGGTGGGTAGTGAACTTGTTTCTTGGATTAAAACCACTGTCATGATTTCTCTAACAGTAATTCAGGAATATAAGTGGTTTGTTTGATTTTTGCTGAATGTTTTCATTTATGCAGACTGAAGGGGGCGCTGTTGTTCATCACTATAGCATTAATAGGAACTGGCTGGGCCTTTGTCAAGCATATCCTCTCAGATAAAGACAAAAAGATCTTCATGATCGTCATTCCCCTGCAGGTATTTCTTTTATTTCGTTTGTTCCTTTTCTTTTTTTCTAAGCTTATTTGCTGTTCTACTATGATAAGTACAGTTATGAATATAACACAACATTACTGGCCTTGTGATGATAGGTTCTGGCCAATGTGGCATACATCATTATTGAGTCCACAGAGGAGGGCTCCAGTGAGTATGGTCTGTGGATGGAGATCCTTTTTCTGGTAGATCTGCTGTGCTGTGGGGCTATTCTCTTTCCAGTGGTCTGGTGAGTCCTCTGTGTCTTTGTCCTTTTGGCCAAGATTTAATTTTCTATAGCATAAATTATATCATTTGACTAACAGAGTAAACGGTAGGCTGTTTTGGGTTTTATCTTTAGAAGTGTAAGTCTAAAATAAGTTGTTTTTGTTTGAAAGGTCCATAAGACACTTACAAGAGGCATCAGCAACCGATGGGAAAGGTATGTTGAACATTATCAGAACCCTTTTTGGTCAACAGTTCAGTCTGAGATAAAACTTGGTCATCACATGTACCATTTTTAATGGCCTTTTTTATTACCAGCTGTAAAAGATGTCAGTGATGTGTCACAATGTTTAAGGCAGGTTAAATGAAATATTACGGAAAGTACATATTTTTAATCTTTCCAAATGCTTTGCTTGGTTGCGTGAGCTGTGCTCCTTCACATGTGGCTGTTCTCTACATGCTATTCAAAAGACTTGGACTTTGCAGCATGAAATTGAATTGTGCTGTCTGCCAGAATGCAACAGTTCTAGGTATGCTTCTCTAAACATAGTTAATATTAAATCCTACTACGTAAATCCAAAAGAGCTCTAAAAAATAAGAACGATTTTAATAATAGCAATTTTTCACATATTACTGTCTTAAACTGTATTTTGGATCAAATAAATGTAGCCTTAGTGAGAGTAAGAAACTACTTAAAAGTTTGGGGCCGTAAACATTTTTCGTAACCAAAAACCATTTTTTTTTCTTTTTAAGTATGAATAATTCTTCTAGTCAACATAACAGAAAATCACCAGTTGTTTGTTGTTTTGATGCCATATCTCAGATGAACTGATCCTAATCTGAAAACACTGATTGATCTAGTTGTCATTATTGTAAGGCGTCTTTTTTAGACGTGTACGTGTCTCGCTTTTCCGGCTGCTACAAGGAGAAGCTCCTCCCAGG
>JAUCNO010000795.1:9794254-9805451 GCA_032353835.1 Enteromius viviparus | reverse complement strand
AACTTGTAAATGACTTGTAAATTAATTAACTAAACATAATAACCACTTATTAATCATTTGTGAATGTTTTGTAGATGTACATTTCATCATTAACTAATCTCTTATAAATGACTTGTGTTACCGATGTTTTTAATTACGTTTATTTTCAGTATATTTAAAAAATATATATTAACAGATATGGCAAAAAGGCATACTTAGTTGACCCATGGAAAGCTTTCTGACAGTTAACTCCTCTCTTCTTTACCACACTGACTGGCTGACTGAGAATGTCTGCCACCAAGAGATGTTTTACTAAAGTACCACATAATTGTAGATATTCAGTGCTTCTTCAGAGCACAAATTTTGGCTGTATTGAATCATTGTGCCTCTCTCTTTATAACTCATTCTCTCTCCCTCCAATGTTCTTCATAAATTCTTAACTTCACATGCCAACATCTATACTCCTCCTGGCTGCTCTACGCTTCTCATGGCAGATGGAGAACGCTTGACTCTAGGCAGGGTGCCCAGTAGGGAAAGATAGAAGGATAAAGAGAGAAAGAAAGTGAAACAGCAAGAAAAGAAGACAAAAAGCTGGTACAAAGAAGAGCCAGTAACAAACCAGATAAAAAAAAAAAAATGGGAAGAAGTCAAATAAAGTACTCAGAGGATAGGGAAGAAAGTTTTCTTTCATTTTAACATTTACAAAGGTGGCCCAGTCATGTGTGACTGTTCAGAAAACCTGTATTTTATATAGTTATCTCTTAGAGCTTTACTGATTCTTCTAATTCTACTTATTCTACTATGATGTACTGCACTGTACTTTGTAGATACGGCATTTCACTGGAGTAAAGACAACTGTCTTGTATTGAAAGCCTCTTGGCAGTGCCTACCAGTCACACAAAAACACATGCGCACATGCAGCTCAGGGTGCACTTCACTTTCTTCCTCTGTTTCTCTGATGATAGAAGTACGTTTGTTGATACCAGAAGTAGAAATGCCTTTGAGCTATCTGTATCGAGTCATCAGAGAATCAGTAGACAGTGCCTTACAAACGCTTTCAAAGTATTCTTGGGGAGCTGCATCAGATAGTGATTTGTCTGTTCACTTGTTTAGAACTCAATGCTTTAAAACTGAGCTGAAAGTCTTAAATTAGCTGTGTTGGTTGACTACATCACTGTATGCCTTCCCGATTCAATTAGAAAAGCATCTTTGTATCTACATAAGCTATAATGTTTAGTTAGTCATTTTGAACTTTATTTTATTTTTTGACATTATTTTACGATAATGACTAATGCACATTATACCACTTATTATGTGGTTAGCAGGTCAATCAATATACATTAATTAGAATGATAGCACATATTTAGCATTTTTTTCCCCTGCATGACAGCTATTTAGTTTTGATTGTTTAAAGCACTCCAGTTACTTATTAAATTGCGCTGCACATATGGTAATGTCAGAATTCTGTCATCAAGCTACTGTAAATTAGCATAATGTGAAAAATCTTCCTGTTTGCACAGCAAGTCCTTCTGAGGAGGTAATGAATGATTAGCTAATAAACTGCTTTTTAACCACAACATATGCTGGAGAATGTAATATTGATTGCGAGGGCCATTTTGTTCAATGACTAAATTCTATGTATTTATAGAGAATTGTTTTTTTAGTGTGTGTTTTTAATGAGTTTCTTTTTCTCCCATGTTAGTACTCCATATTTTAGATACTGTAGTTCACTTTACACACCTTGCAATTTGGGCCACAAATACTGAGAGAGATTTCTAGAATGAGGTCTGAAATGCATAATCTAAACTGACATGCCTGTAAATGAATTGGACACGGAAGACTGACAAGCCCTGTAATATCCTGAGCAACCACTTTACCATTTAAGTGTTGTTTCTGAAAATTACTGGATAGAGTGACAGAGGTTTAGTTTATCTCAAAATTCCCTGACCACATGTTCTGTAACACTGCTAGCAGTGCACTTGGGTGCGAACAGCTGGTGCCAGACTCCTTATCTTCATAGGGGGTTATGTACTGGAGGAAAAAAGAGCAATGCATTTGAAAGCTCTATTTTTTCCCCACTTTACTTTCTACTGGCAATTTATACATTTCTTTTTCACCTGTGTTTAGAGGTTTGGTGCGAGTAAATGTTTTTGAAAGACCACATTTGCATTTATTTGATCAAAAGTACAGTAAACAATAATAACTGTAAAATGCAGTTAGAATTGAATTTTTATATATTTATTTTGTATATTAATTTTTTATGAAGGCAAAGCTGGATTTCCAGCAGCCATTACATTAGTCTTCAGTATGCACCATGATCCTGCATAAACCATTTTAATATGCTGATTTGGTGTTAAAGAAATATTTTTAAAATCATTAAAGTAAAAAAAAAAAATAATAATAATTAATGCATCCTTTCTGAATGAATGTATCAATTTATTTACTGACCCCAGACTTTTGAAAAATGAAATTTGTTGTATTTTTCAGTATAATCGTCTGTTTAAATATTATTATTGTCAGAACTGTACATTTTTTTATGTTTTTTTACATAAAGGGGATTTAAATACAATTCAGAAATCTAACAGTCTCTCTTTTCTTCAATCCTGCACCCCCACTGACAGGTATAAGGGTTTTATCAAAGACTGCCCCAGTGGTCAGTTGGACGCAGCTGGCTTTCAGAAGATCTACAAGCAATTCTTCCCCTTCGGTGATCCTACCAAATTTGCCACCTTTGTCTTCAACGTCTTCGATGAAAACAAGGTAACAAGAGGCTAAAAATAGGCAAAAGTCAATAAAAGGAAAGCACTGTTTACTTTCTAATGTCACAGTCTACCGAGAAATGTTTTGATTTATCATTTTTACTGAGTTGGAAAATTATCATCTCTAGAATCTCTCCCTGAAGAGCTGTTTGGCTGAATTGCAAAATATCATGTGTAAACAGTCGATTCACTTTCATTCACTCAGCGATAGGGGCATTATGTTTTTCCATTGTAGTTTTAGAAATGCAGCTTCAACAGATTTGCAAAATGTTTTTTTTTTGGTAGAACAATTTGCTGTCTAAGTCTGAGCAAAATGATGATGCATTTAGAAGCTTTATAGAGAATATGACACACAAGAAACTGTGTGTGTGTGTGTGTGTGTGTGTGTGTGAGTCAGACATTGCCTGTCTGATGCCCATGTAGACCATTCTCAGATGTTTCTATATTCTCAGCAGGAATGTTTTTTGCAATCACATCTTTAGACACACTTGACAATCACTATGTCAAAATGACATTTTCAATATGTAAAACCTTATGTGAGGTGGTGCTCAGCACAGGTAAGATAACATGCTGCTTTCGTGTTTAACTGCGGGTTTTTTGCTGTGTCACTCTGCAGTTGTTTGCCCTCTTTGGTATCTCTTTCATCTCAGTTTATGCGAGGCTGTAACAAAGCAGTATATAATCAACCCTTTTTTCACTCCTTTAGATTCCTTTTAACACTTTACCCATCAGTCCTCATGCTGTCTTTTTGTTGTGTATTTGCAGGATGGACGCATTGAGTTCTCAGAGTTTATTCAAGCTCTGTCTGTCACATCTAGAGGGACTCTGGATGAAAAACTCAGATGTGAGACCAGAATTCCTTTATGTATCTCATAATGTTAGCAGTACATTAAATGTTTCTTGTTTGAGCAGCAGAGATGCGTTTGTTTATCCCTCTTAGGAATTGACATTTCAGTCTTATAGTTAAACAGTCTTATTAAATATGCCACTAACTGATCTGAATAAGTCTCCCAAGTCTTCCTTTTATTTTATCATTATGACTAATGACAAGATGAGCATGTCAAAACAAACAATAGAATAGTGTATATACTATGCTCATTTGAAGAGTCTACACAGAGAGAGAGACTTTTCTTAATGTGCTTGCTTGTTATTGCTGTCACAGGGGCCTTTAAACTTTACGATCTTGATAATGATGGCTACATAACCCGAGATGAGATGCTGAACATTGTGGACGCCATCTACCAGATGGTGGTGAGTCATTTGCTTCTCACTAAACCGTAACTTTCTATTTCTATTGAGTTAATGAAAGAGCTTTCTTGGAAGGCCAACATGATGTTTTTTGTAAGCCTACACTTTAAAAATTGATTATGAAGGTCTGTCAAACTGATAAAGAGACTGCAGTGAATATCTTTACAAACACTGGCTTCCAGGAAGCTCAGTAACATTGTGTTCCTTTTTTGTTACACAAGAAGTTTTTCTTGCTAGTCTGATAATAAACGATTCACCTGTTTGGTCAAAGTTTTGAAAGTTGCCCATTAATTCACAATAACAAGAGTTTTTCAGTAGATTTCAGAAACTTACCGTAAATTTCCATTTACTTACAGCAAAGCATTATTACTATTGTGTTTTGCCCTTGGATGCTATTGAATGAACATAATTTACCATATTGTTTTTATATTCACTGTATCGCTTACAGGGATCGTTTTTTCCCTTTCAGTTCAGCTTGATACATGCACTCAGCTGAATTGCTTGCATTCGTTGCAGTCTTTTGTTTGTTTATTTGTTTCTTTTTTTCTTTTAGCTGAACTGGCAGTTACAAAAATGTGTTTGGTTTTATCTGAGGTGCAAAAATATAACAACGTGTATTTTTATTGTCCACAACGAAATAAACTTTTTGACTAGGGTGTTTTTTTATCCTTCTATCAAAATCTGAGAGTATAGGCATGTTCCAATTATTTTTGCCTGATTTATATTTTGCAGGGGAACACAGTGGAGTTACCTGAGGAGGAAAACACACCAGAGAAGCGAGTCGACCGCATCTTTGCTATGATGGATAAGGTGAATTCTGTGTTTATTTACTATGCACTTATTGTCCTCTGCCGCATCATTTGCTATCATACACATTACTTGCAGAAACAGTTGCTTATATAAAGATATAGAAAATGTACTGCATTTATAGTAAACTGCAATAGCTGAGAATTTTCAGTCATTTTTTAAACAACCCCATGACTTCCTACGACTGAATATTCATAGCTGTAGGTTCAATACTGAAGGCTTATTTCTGCTGTGATTGAAACACAGAAGGCACGCCACATGAAAGACGCAAAATAGAAGCTCTATTGCACTGCATCTAGAGTACCTCAGAAAGCTTTGATTCAAAAGCATTTCAAAGCACTGAGCTCTAAAGAGAAAGAAGAGATTTGAATGCATCATTAAAAACTGTCTTTCTACTTGATTCCTTTCATATCTTCCACCACAAACTGTATGCACTTAACACAAGTATGTGTGTGTGTATATGTGTGTGAATACATGACATGACTTATAACTAACTGCCTTCTTTTTGTCAGCAGAATGCAGATGGGATGTTGACTCTGCAGGAGTTTCAGGAGGGTTCCAAGGCAGACCCCTCTATTGTACAGGCGCTCTCTCTTTATGATGGCCTGGTATAGGCCTATCATAAAGTGGCGTTCAGTGAGTCCCATTTCCCATTTTTCCTAATGCTGATAACAGCAATGCTTATTCTACATGCATCCATCAGTGTTATTTCAGTATTATTTATATACTGATATTTATTATATTGGGTTAGGTTTTATTTTTGTTTTCATTTTAGTTCAGATTTTGTGTTTAATATTTAAAAATATAGATTTCTAAATAGCCCATATATATAGCCCAATTTTAATATAATTTTAGTATAATACCTTTAGTAATTTTAGTAAGATTAGTCCCTAATCTTTTTTTTTCAGTTAGTTGCTAATGCTGCATTTTTATTTTTTAAAATGTTGAGTGTTTTAGTTGAGGTTTTTCATCTAATACTAGTTTTTTATTTTATATATTTTTTAGCTCAATTTCAAGTACCTTAATGAATTGTTAATAGTTTTAGATTTAGCTAAACAGAACACTGTAAAATTCTTTACAATCCTTTAAATTTTGGCCTCGACAGTTTTAAATTTTAATTTTAGTTCAGTAATTACAACAATTCGTTATTCATTCACACAACCTGTTTTTCATTCCTATCTATTTACTAGGTAATCAATACAGCCCATTTATGTCATCCTGCTGGCACTGTGAGACGAAAGCTGACGTGACACCAATCTCCTGGACCTGCCAACATGAAGGTGCATTGTGGGTGCTGCTCTCAAGAGGGGATCAGCTGTCAATCACTCATCTCCACTGTCACTGGAAAACCAAAATCTGACAAAAAGGCAATGTAAACCCTTGCAGAACTCATTTGGGATGAGTGATGTACAGTAAAGGGATTTTTTATAAAGAAGAAGAGACACTTGAACAGAAAGTGACGTTGAGGGCATCCACATCAATGTGATTAAATGTATAACTCAAATATTATAAACGCCAATGATTGAGTTCCTTATAGCTGTGGACGTTGCCATAGGATGGACCTACTGTAGCTGGGTTTTGATGGATTCTTCATTACATGATGAAGGAAGATGTGGTTGCACTCTTACACAGAGCTGCAGCAAGCACTGGCATTGAACAACATGCATCTAGTATTTATTTATATAACCTTTCTATGTAAATTAGCAATCTTCAACAGTAAACAAAACGTATAAATCTCCTTACAAATCTCATGCTTATTCTTGAGACGTAATAGTTAATGCCTCACAGCCATTGTGTATTATTATAGTGAGGCTATAGCTACTCACATGCCACTGCTTTGCTTGACCCATAAGCAGACTCACAGTACACCTTGTGATGAAGAATGCAAATTGTCTACGATATTGCATATTACTATCATGACGATGTAGGCGTATATGTGGTGCAGTCAACAGTCTCAGACAGCAAGTGTTACACCACTGACTTGTTTGAAAGAATGAGATTCATTTTGGACCAATAGCATATACAGCTTTCATTAGCACTGCAGATGCCCACAGTGTTTAAAGTTCTGCGCAGTGTTGGTGTATTTCGATTACTGATAATGCTAAAATTCAGCTGCTTTGAAATCAACCTTTTTTTGAGCCCAACATATAAGGTGTATCTGCTTTCCACTTGCACATGCACTGTTCAGTCTGTCTTAATGTCACAGAGACAAAGTAGAGATGTAATGCAGTAGATGAAATATTGTAGTTATGGGGTAATGTTAATGAAATGTTAACAGGGTCTCTTTAAATAAAAACGCTTTTTTATGAAAAAATGTCTTGGGGTCTGTTTAGGGTGTGTGGGCCATTATTCTCTAAAAGAAACCGTTTCGCCTGAATATTGCATCATCTAGCCAGTATTTACCACCTTTTGGTCTGAAAGAACGGATAATATATCTTATTAGTATGTAAAAACAGAATTAACACTAATATGATCAAACCAAAGAAAATACATTTTCAGTTGGCAACAACATATTTTAAGATTGGAGGTAATTTTTCTGTCACTCAAAAACCTGTATTATTACTCAGTCGGGAATGTATTGTGCCTGATGGCTTCAAACATTTATCTCCACACTCCGTCCTCTAATAGAAATGGATTAATGGACATGCAGTGTGAAAGGATTCCAGGCTAAAAGGACCAAAAATGGAGATAGAAAAGATCAAGCTGGCAGACAGGACCTCGCTGCTTGCATAACATTTGGCATTGTTCAATAATCAGTTAAACCAACCAGATTTTACTTATGGAAAATATTAGTCTCATGAAAAATAATGAAAGTACAGACAATGAAGGCACCAGAGAAGAGAAAATGAATTATGCCTTTTCCATATTCATCCAACTGCTTCTATGCTGTTATACATAGCATATGCATTAAATCTGTAGTGTTACAAAACAATCAAGAGCTTTCCTGTGGATATTACTAAACATCTTAAATCATGACTCAAACACCACTTCTGTCTGAGATCATCCTGCACATATGAGAACTACGCTGACTGATTATACCAAATATCTACACTTTCTTGCTATCTGCGCTCCTCAGCCACATCCCTGACAGCCCATCAGTATTAATGGGATGCTTGGGCACAGATACTCTCAGCCTTTGGAATGTAGGGTCATCTAGCTTCGGTCATGTCATGCCTCGGTGGACATGTTGTTAACAGCAAGGTGGTAGGTATCAGTATGGCAGAGTGGGAATGTTTTGTGTTTACATGCAGCAGAGACACTCTGTTCAACAGATGCACAGTCATTCTGAATATTTACACTCCTCCCTGAACCTTGTATGTTTTTCTAAACATATATCTAAAATATATTATAAGCTTTCATGGTATAATACAAAAACAAATCTGGCCTCATTGATATTCTTGGGTTAGAACTTTTGAATAGGATGCTACCATATGAGCTTATATTACAAATAATTCATCAAACCATCCTGGAAACTTCACAAAGCCTTAATAATGAAAAGAAATTATGTCTAACAGAAATGTAACTCTGAAAATGCCATCGCTTAAGAATTATGAATAAACCAGGCTATTAATAATTTATGAATGAATTCACAATTTGTTGATAAAGTGTGCCCCCTGTTGACCATCAAACAACTTGCACCACATAAACACGTTTGTGTGACTTCTGACTAAATGATTAAAATGTTAACGCTACAACATTATATGGGGTAATGACTCACAGCATTTTGCATACAGTATTAAAAGAATGCATGTTTCGAAAAAGTGACAGGTGGTGGACACGCCCCCTTACTTCCTCCCGCTCGTGTCAAATTGCTCATCCCGCAACTTCCTGTCGCTGAAATTCCTCATTGCTAACGGAGGCTCTCTATCTTAGCCTAGCAAGCTAACTCCACAAACAGAAAAGAACAACAATAAATGTACTTGAAATGAACGTATGATATTACGTTTTGCAATAATACAGCCGTTAAAATGTGAACGAATAGAGAGCTAATGATTTTCTTGAATGAAGTCGTTTCCGTTAGATTCAAATATGGTTGTATGTTATAATGCTAGCTCAGGACACTACAGATTTGCCTGAAGGCAGCTAGTGGGGAGTTTCACTGTTTTCACTGCGTCGCTAATATTAGATTGTTATTAGACACGGTCAGATTGTGACTCAACTGCAAAAATTAAAGTTTCTCGTTTGTAGAGCGATATCGATTTGCGTTGACACCTGTTAGCTAGCGCGGCTAGCTAGCGCTCTCCTCACACTGATTCTGCTGGAAATGGTGAGTATTTCATGTCTTCCTCTTAATGTTTTACCGCTAAGTGTGTGTTAATAAGTGTGTTGTTATTAAATAGCTGCTCGCCCTGTTTTTTTAGATTGATTGGGTCAAAAAAGAAAAGGATTTTCTTTTAAATAAAGTATCTGGCCTTGAGCTAGCGCATTTGTTTTAGCAAATGTGTTTGTAAACCAGATAACTGCATTCTAGTTACATGACAGCTTGTCAGTTTCTGTGCAGAAAGCTGTGTTAGCATGTCAGCCAAGTAGTCACGGAGATCTGTCTATTGTGTGTGCTTTTTGCCGTCATGTTTTGTTTCTTCTTCTTCTGCAAGCAGCAATTACCTGGGTTGAAGCATTTTAAGGGTTTTCGTGTTGTAACTTACTGGGCAACCTGGATGTATGGCAGAAAATGAAGCACATCGAACATGAACAATAGGCACACACACGGACACAGAAATGAAATGGTTAAACTATTATATTAATACAAACACAGACACACATACACCGGTATACATTCACACACATTGTGTTGCAATGTTAGTTATTTTAAATAAACGATAGGTGACATTTATTACAAGTCTTCTCTTGTAATAAAGATATTTATCTTTATATAAGTCTTCTCTTTTATTTTCAGATTTCGCTGTAATGTTTATCTGGCCAAACTGTAAAAACTTTATAAGTAAAATGGTAAACTTTAACTAAATGTGATTTTACCTGTTAAAATATAAATAAACTATTATAGTGTTTTTTGTGAGAACATCATTAATCCCAGAGGCAAAGTTGTTCAGAACAAGGAATTCTATGATGTTACGTGAAGATAGTGCTGGGCGATATGGAAAAATCATATCACGATATGGATTATTTTATATCACGGTAACGATATATATCACGATATACCACAATAAAGTACGTTTTCAGTTATTCTCTGAAAAGTTTGACAAAAATAGCATACTTTTTTTGCAGCTTTATTTTGAAGTAAAATTTAACTGAACTTTCACAAATAAGAAAAATACATGTTAATTTAGCAATATAAATGTATTAATTGACAACAGTGGTGGAGGTAGAGCTATAGTAGCCTTCACAGCCATTTCAAGGACGTTTTTTCATACGGTGTGCTTTTTATGAAAGACTCTTTAATTTTAGGCTGGCTATATTTTTTCTCGCCATTTGCCCGGGCTGTTTCACAACTTCCTTTACATCGCATTTCTTCAATTCCCCCGTATTCTTTTTCGTTGACCTTCAAGTGGTAAAAGAGGTTTGTTGTGTTAGCGTCAGGCGCGGAAACAGTCTTTTAACAGAGTTTGCACACGACTGTCTTCTGCTCCGTGCCGGGGCTCTTGAAGCCAAAACGCAACTAAATCACTGACGTACCCCCATGTTTTGGTAAAAGTACTTCTTGGACTTGTGCCTGTATAGCAGTTTCAGTTTGTTGCGACTTTGGGCATTCATCTTCAACCTCTTGTGTCTCCATCTTTAAGCACTCACCAGTTAAGTGTGTAAAGCATGTCGCAACAACATAAAGCGCCATGTCGCAAAACCACAAGACGGAGTTTCTTTGCGAAAAAGTTGATTATCACTGATATAAAGGGTAGACTATGCATTGCATAGCGACAAGACATTATCATACAATTGTCAGTGCCTGTTTATTGCAATATTTTCTTTAGTAATAGATAAAATTAGGTTAGAAACGATAGAAAAGAAATAGGACGATAGACACTTTTTTAATGTTAAAAATTATGTTTGAGGCCTTTTTTTTATAGTTATAGCTCTACATAAAGTCTGAGCTCTATGAAACTTTGTATGCTTGCTAAGACTCATCTGTCACATGTTTTATCCAAGTTTCGTAATGTTTTGTGTTTTTGTATACTTGGGGTTTTCAGTATATGTGGCCACCCCCCTTTTTAAATGACCCTGTTACGGCTAGCCTTAAGACAGAATTTTTAAATGAGCCAGGTACAGCTAAGCAAAGGAAAAAGTTCTACATATTTTTGATAATTATTGATCTAGAGAGTTCATGGATTATTACTGCAGTGGTTTGATCAAGAAAACTAGTTTTAGTTCGCAAGTAGGTTTTTAACATATTTATATAATATGATCAGAGGAAGGTTAAGGGTTTTTTTCCGAGTCATCCCGTTCATTTA
>JAUCNO010000795.1:9750264-9794154 GCA_032353835.1 Enteromius viviparus | reverse complement strand
GCTCAGCTGACTCTCTCACGCTCTCATCTCCCGACGAGATTATGTATATAGCCCTCCATTGCATATTGCAACCCCTTTTGCCTCAACCTGGAGGATATTAAGCGTATGTTACTCCAAAAGGAGTCAGACACCAACAGATACACCTCTACTCGCCATATTTTTGACTACTATCTATGGTTGACAGTCAGTAGTTGTCGGTAAGCTTTGACGGGCTAGCAACAGTAACTAAGGGGGGCGTGGCTTTTGCGAAAGGTCAATTGTCTGCAGCTGTCCCTCGTGTGCTTTCCTACTTATTGTACCCTTGGCCCTATTGTCCTTTGCTGGTTCGTGTTGTCACTTTTGTTGTGTCTTCCCCCTCGTCTTGTCCTAAACTTTCTGGTTTCTTTTGGTTTTGGTCTTGGTCCCTGTGTCTGTGGATGTGGTTGATTGTTGTCTGGTAAGTCTTGTGTCTTGTGTAGTCCTTTGTACTTTCATGGTTTGCCTTGCTCCTTCTCTTGCTTTTAGTTTGAATTTGCTTTCTTTTGATTTCTTTATTTTAGTTTTAGTTTTCCTTGTCTTGATGTCTGGCTTTGTGCTTTTTTTCTTAATTAGTTTTCGGCTTGTTTTTAGTGGGAGTTCGCTTTCTCTTGATTTTTCTTTATTTTAGTGGTTTTAATTTGATAATTTAATCCCAGTCAATGACTTTTTATTTTACGGTGTTTTTTGGATTTATTGTTGTTGTTGTTGTTGTTGTTGTTGTTGTTGTTGTTGTTATTATTATTATTATTTATTATTATTTTCCCTTCCCACCTTGTCTTGTCTCTTTGTTCCTATTCCCCACCACTGGTTCCCCGGGCCGGGGCCTCCACCAATATTACACGGCCCTCAAATATTTAGTCTAGCCAAATCGGGTCTTGTTGCAATCTACCCTGTGAGGCTTTGCTGGTTGGTGTCATACCCTGCCATGTGCTGCCAGAGACGCTCCTGTGGCCCTCCCTTGTCGTGTTTTGTATTCTGTCTCTTATGTATCAGCTATGCAATTCCTTTTCCCTCATGTATCTTTCTGTTTTTTGTAAATAAACCCCCTGAAACTAGTCTGCAAATGGGTCCTCTTTCCCAAATTCCTGACAGTCCTGCATGTGCTGGACTGAATATGCACAATAACATGAGTTAAGACAAAAGTTCAGACACTTCTTAAACGCTTTTAACAATTACATAAACATATATTGTTGAATGGAATTAAAATGCAGTTCTATTAAGTTTGTAGTTGTAAGATGTAGGTAATATAATTGGGCTGGTATTGTTGTCACATGACTTTTATCCAGCTCTGTGTTGTTATTCTGCAGGTGTTGGTCATATATCGGACGCTCATCTGCTGGAGGACAGACTCTTTCTGTTGGAAAAGACTGTGGAAGAAAAGGCATTGTTGAGCACGAGTTTCTCCATGCACTGGGACTCTACCACGAGCAGAACAGATACGACAGAGATGATTACGTCACAATCAACTATAACAACATCAGGGGAGGTTGAAGCATCATTTAATGTTGTTTTTGAGGAGGCTTTGTAAAATACATTAATTAGCTTTCCATACTGAGCGTCAGTGTTACTAAAGAGCTCTTACAGAAAATATCCCATGCCTTATGAATAATTCCCTTAATATCCTCTTGATTTTTAGGATATGAGAGTTATTTCAATAAACGCAGTGAGAACGTGTCCACTGCCCAAGAAACCCCATATGATTATTACTCTGTGATGCATTTTGATAAAAATGCCTTCAGCAACGGTAACGGACCAACGATCATTACCAAGAGTCCTGAGCTCCAAGACGTGATCGGACAACTAATGGAAATGAGTGAATATGACGTGACTGAGCTCAACAAACTCTACAAATGCAGTGAGTATCTGACGGATTTCATTTGTGGACTTTAAGCAGCTGCAGCAATATTTGATGATCAGAGACCAAACACCACTGTGATGAATGTAAACTGTAGTGAACTGATTCAGTCTCAGAGTTTGTTTGTTTGTGTCACAGGTTCCTCCGTCTCTTTCCTCGATCACTGTAGTTTTGATGATGAATCTCTGTGTCAGATGAGCGTAAACTCTTCTGCTGATTACGGCTGGAAGAGAGTGAAGTCAGTGAGTGGCATCAATGTGACCGATCACACATACTTGGGCAAAGAACAGAACGGTGAGATCCATCACAGAAAGAGACTTATTTTAGGGTGCTTTCACACCTGCCTTATTTAGTTTGGTTGAATCACACTAGACTTCCATATCCCTCTTGGTGCGGTTCGCTTGGGCAGGTGAGAATGCAGCAATCGTATTGGGTGCACACCAAAAGTGGACCACATAAGTGTACTGAGACTTCATTGATGAGGTGGTCTTACCACGCTTTCAAGCGAACCCTGGAGTGATTTGTTTGTGGTGAGAACGCAATCTGACCTCAAAAAGGTTTAGTATGGCAGGTAGTGGTCAAACTTGGAGATGCGAGAAGGTGCAGAGCCTCATTCGAAATTTGGTCCGATGACCATATCAATCAATTTTAAAACTCCTAAGAACAGCGCAGTCTTGTCATTATTGAGCAAACAGCATGGAACAGGGTCGAATTAAGTCAAAAGAAACATTGTTCTTTTCCCGCATGCTCCCTCGGACCAATCAAAAAGCAGTTTAGTCAATGCATTCAAAGAAACATCTGGCCAATAAGTGAAGCGAATATTGTCTCGTGACTGCATTTTGTGGTTTGTTTCAGCTGAACTAGACCTGAGAAAATAATGAAACTCACCCAAAACAGCTGGTACTGACCTACTGAACCGAATTACAGACGTGAAAGCGTCCTTAAATATCAAAAAAAGAAATGCTTCACTTGTAGTTGCTCACACTAACAGCTGTTCTGATGTCTGCAGGGACGTCTTTCTTCATGCACTTCAGCACTGAGGGCAGAAACCAGGGGGACACAGCCAGATTGGAGAGCAAGACAGTGACTCCTACGAGAGACTGTAAAGTCCAGTGCCTGCAGTTCTTCTACTATCACAGCGGAGACGAGTCTGACCAGCTCAACATCTGGATCCGAGAGCAGCAGAACGAAGCAGACAGTGGAGGAGCTCTCAGACTCATGGACCAGATCACAGGTCCGTCTCTTCCTGCAGATCTGGACATGTTACACAACATACAGTCCTGTTTTTCAGTGTGACTGACATTCAGTTTCTTGCAGAGACTCCTGGGAACTACTGGAAGCTGCATCATGTGCTGCTGAACGCAAATAAATCTTTCCAAGTTGTGTTTGAAGCGCGTAAAGGATCTGGAAACTCCAGCGGAGGCTACTCACTGGACGATATCAATATTTCAGAGACAGAGTGTCCCCTCACATGGCAGATAAGAGACTTTGAGAAGAAGCTGAAGAGTGGGACATTTCTGAGTCCACTGTATTACTCCAGTGATGGGTACCGCTTTGTGGCTGAGTTAGGGGTGTCTGGAAATAGGCTTTTAATATATGTTTCTTTGGTATCTGGTGCATGTGATGATCAGCTGCAGTGGCCTTGTCCATGGAGACAAATCACCGTCCAGATCCTCGACCAGAATCCACACATACAGAAGCGCATGTCCTTTGAGCAGAGCATCACCACTGACCCTCGTTTGCCTTCTAATGGTTAGATCTTTTAAGTAATGTTTCATGAGTTTATATGTAATATTTTACTCAAATAAAGATTAAAGTTATTACCTGTTTTTTTTTTTAAAGACATGTTTTGTTCTTACAGTTGGCGGGTATTACTGGGGCAAACCTCAATATGGTCCAGCCACCGTCGGCAGTGAGTCTGTATTTTATGGTGAAGCTGCCACTTTCACTCTCCTGACAAAAGAGGATCTCGCTAGAAGAGAGTTTATCAAGGGTGGAGACCTCATATTGCTCTTCACCATGCAAGGTATGATTTGTGAACAAGTGTAACTGCTGTATTAAGAGTAATCTGAGCATTATTAGCATTATTATAAATGTTGTTCATCACTCCAGATATCTCAGCGCTGCTTCAGAATGACTCTCTACCCTGTCCTAAAGTAATCGTGAAGAACTTCAACGTTTCTACTAATACAAGCGCTCAGCAGGGACCGTGTCCTACGAGGTGAACTTCCTCTTATTCAAAATACACCAATCAAAGGAGTACTCTATAAAAGACACTATATTTAACTAAGTAAATAACATAGGTTATTCTGTGTTGACAATATAAGGCTGTCATTTATGATAATTATGTTTTGTTATTCTTTAACCTCCTCTTCTTTAAAGCTAAAAGCCTTTCCTTGAACTGATAGTAAAACAAAGTATTTTAACCTGAATGTTTAGATGTTGAAAGCTGGAGTGACTGTGACTTTCATTATTATCAGTGACTGTTTTCTCACATCGTATACTCAATTCTTATTTAAATTCGGAATTAATTTCTAAATATTAAGTGTATTATTAATATTTTAATATTAAATTATACAGGGTTACATACGCCGTGTATTAATCTACAGAATGAAACATTAAAAGCTCATGTGCTGCTGAGCAGAAGAGCCTTTCTCTAAAATCAACTAAACCTGTTCTTAAACAGATGAGAGTGATTCAAACACCAAAATAAACCAAAAGACCAGCAGGTGTTGATCTGGAGGAGCTTTCTCCTCAAAGCCTGTCAGTAGTTCCTAGTCTGTACATCAGTTTACTGTAATATCTGTAATGAATTCAGCACAATTCTGTCGAGTTTATAAACGGTCAGATGTGAGATAGAGCTGCAGGTGACTCCTGTGATAAGACAGTCTTCACTCAGCATGTTTATGACTCCCTCGCGTACAGTTGTGTCCTTTAAGAGTGAAATAACTGTGTTGTGTGTCACACACTATCCAGCAGGTGACACAGAAACACACAGCAGCTGCAAACCTCTTCAAACATGACTAGTCTTACAGATGATTACATTCAATAGACCTGATTAAAATAGAATTATCATTGTTTTATCATAGTGTCTGATCATAAATGGCCTATTTAAAATATAATGGAAACTTAAAAATTATTATATACAAATATTCAGTAAAAAGGACTTGGAAAATTAATCTAATTTTTTTTATTTGGACTTGAGTTTACGGAGTGTGAATGGACTTTACCAGTGAGATTTTTGAACTTAGTTTATTTTAATGAATGTAGATTACGTTAGACTGCATTGCTTTTAGATTCATAGCTCAGGGCTCTAGACTAACTTTTTGCACTGGTTGCACTGGTGCGCTTACCTTTTTTCTTAGGTGCACCAGCACAAAAGTTAGGTGCACCCAAATTTTTAACCGCATCACATTTAATACCGCAGTTTTACAAGTTATTTATTTATTTGTTTTTGTTTTTGTTAATCGCTGTCCATATAGGCAATATTGACTTGTAAATGATTAACTAACAATATGGTCAATATAAAGTTCTTTATTTGAAGCACAATTCTACAAGAAAGGTAACTTACTTACGTAACATTTACTACCCAGATCAAGAGTTTATAATGCAGTCTATTTATTTTAATTTTTTCATTTTTAAGTATAAGAATATTATGGTTAAAGCAGTTCAAGAATGGCACATCACAGGCCGACGAAGAATAAAAAATATAGAACGTTTTATCAAACACATTTTTTATTGATATCGATCACGTGCCTATCGCCATACATATCGTTATCGTTTTATCGCTCAGTCCCGGATCAGAATGGAAAGTGGTCATCCATTATGTGATTAGATTTTTTCCTTTTGTATTTCTTGTGAAGTATTGTGGTATTGTTCTTATTTTCTTAATGTGTTTATTCCACATCATTGTTTTTCAAATCCAGTGCAAAAGTCTGATCTGATCTTTGTACGTTTTTAACAGGTAGACGCCCTCATGTGCCCATGGAAAAGGCGGCTTTCGAGGGGTGGCTGGAGTCAGTTTCCACCACCTTCCTGGCACTAAGTGACCAGCAGCGCAACCAATCGCTGGACCACCTCATCTCACTGAGTGGCGCCGCCCAACTGCGACACCTGTCCAATAGGTTGGAAGCCCTTCTGAAGCGGGATTTTCTGCGCCTGCTGCCATTAGAGCTGGCCTTCCACCTGCTCCGCTGGCTGGACCCCGAAACCCTGCTCACCTGTTGTCTGGTGTGCAAGCAGTGGAATAAAGTCATCAGTGCCTGTACAGAAGTGTGGCAGAGCGTGTGTCAAGACCTCGGCTGGCGCATTGATGAGTCCATCCAGGATGCAACACACTGGAAAGGGGTTTATCTAAAGGCCAAATTGCGCATGAAGCAGCTAAGGGAGGAGGATGCTTTTGAGACAAGCTCTCTTATAGGACACAGTGCTCGGGTATATGCTCTCTACTACCGGGATGGGCTGCTCTGCACAGGTCTGTTACTTTTATAGTTGTCTTTCTTGGAAGTGTGGTCGTAAAATGTACTAACTCTGTCTGAATGCATCGTATTGATCTTAATGTTTTTGCATTGGTCTTGTTATTTCTGTATCTTAAGCTTTCGGTGAAGTGACAGATTTCTCTAATCCTTTTTTAAATCAACCCCAAGCTCGCATTGACATCTGCCTCCATCCATTTAGCTATTGATGTTTATATAACCAAGTCCCTGCTTCTTCCCTTACACACAATATTAAATGCTATTTTATCTCCTACGTAAGCTCAATTTCCGTTCTCTTGTATGGGGATGAATTAATCCTGAATATGGGTTCATGTCTCTTATGGCCATTAAAAATAATTGGTGCATGTTAATTTTGAATGAACAGAATAGTTGGTTTGTGTAAAACTATTCTGTGTTGGCTTTTTAAAGGCTGAACTGAATATGGATGTAGTTGTAAATACTTGTTTTAATAATGATCATTATTGGCTGTGCACTGATCAAAGCAGTCCTTCTCTTAGGTTCTGATGACCTGTCAGCTAAACTATGGGATGTCCGCACAGGGCAGTGCGTCTACGGCATCCAGACCCACACTTGTGCCACAGTCAAGTTTGATGAGCAGAAACTGGTGACTGGATCTTTTGACAACACCATTGCATGCTGGGAATGGAGCACTGGTGCCAAAATCCAGCAATTCCGAGGACATACTGGGGCGGGTTGGTGTCAAGTTCTCTTTAAGTTTTTCCATCTAGTGGAAACAAAGAGATTATTACACAAACATGAATTGTTCTCCTCTATGATTTCTGTTTTGTCAGTTCAGTCTTTCATGGTTGCATCATGGCATTAAGACATAAAGTATGCATAATCCTAAAAAAATGTTTGTTTTTTTGCAGTATTCAGTATAGATTACAACGATGAGTTGGACACCCTTGTCAGCGGCTCGGCAGACTTCACTGTAAAAGTCTGGTCTCTGTCTTCAGGAACCTGTGTCAACACTCTTACTGGACACACTGAGTGGGTCACAAAGGTAAGACGCTTCATCAGTTTTCATTATGCAGTATTGTAGTGTTTTATTTATTTAAATTAGCATGGCGTTAGTTTAACAAACGTTGAATCTATTCTGCTCATCTGTGCTTTTTTAGGTGCACCTTCAAAAAAGCCAAGTGGAGTCCATGATGCACAGTCCTGGTGACTACATACTACTGAGTGTTGATAAGTATGAAATAAAGGTAATATAAATGACACTTTTTCAGTGGTTTTCACATTGTTGGTCCTTGTATTAACTTAATATCAGTATTTCCTTTTTTATATCAGATATCACAATTATCAAAACCAGTATTTATGCAGCATTTCCGGTTGCATTGATGTAGTTAGTGTATGTGAGATTCTGACTTAGTATACAATATTTATCTGGTTCTGTTTGTCCACAGGTGTGGCCTATAGGGCGTGAAATCAACTGTAAGTGCTTAAAGACTCTGTCGGTGTCACAAGATCGCAGTGTTTGCTTGCAGCCACGGTTACAGTTTGATGGCCGGTACATTGTCTGTAGTTCAGACCTGGGCATATACCAGTGGGACTTTGCAAGTTTTGATGTCATCAGGTAAATTAATTTCGCCCATTGATTTTTTTTAACCAAGCTGCCATTAACCCTGTTAAATAAACTATCCTTTGAATGTTTAATGCATTGACTGATTTTCTGCTAGAGAGTGATTCCGCACTATTTATAGGTCACAAACCAAATCTGCTAATTTGTGCAACTTTATATTGTTTTATGAAAAGTTTTGCATTTGTTTAATTTTTACTGATTCATTTATATTTATAGAGTCATCAAACCACAGCAGGACCCCTCCAGTCTCTCTCTGCTTAGTTTTGGCGAGGTGTTCGCTTTGCTCTTTGACAACCACCACCTCTATGTTTTGGACTTGAGGACTGAGGTAACTGTGGGCCGCTGGCCACTGCCTGCTTACCGTAAATCCAAACGTGGCTCTAGTTTCTTACCCGGCGTCACCTCGTGGCTCAACGGACTGGACGGGAAGAACGATGCGGGTCTGGTGTTCGCCACTAGCATGCCCGACCATAGCATTCATCTGGTTCTTTGGAGAGAAAACGGGTAGAAAGGCAGAGCTGATGAATACTAAGCCTTTGCTCTGAAAGCAGACGGGACTTTTCCAAACACAAACGGAAGAAAAAAAGGGTGCTCTTGATTTGAAAAATATTCCAGCCAATCAAGTTAGATAATGCATGGACCAAAGTGTGTTCCCCTCCTCGCCTTTGTTTCCATTCGCATTGGGGATTCACTCTTGCTTCACTCTCTTTCTTAGTCACTCGCAAACCACGCATTCAACACATTACAATCTATAGAAAAGAAGACAGCTGGAGATTTGTAGTACAGAGCATAGTTTCTCTCCGTAATGTGACCAATCCAAGGTTTTTGTTTGTGGAAGATTTAAGAGAGATTTCCCAGTGAACCTCAGGAGTTTAGCTCCTTTTGATTTCACACCAGTGGGAGGTAGTGAAATGCTATGGCACCACCGGAGCACAGATCGCTTCACAGCAAGCATGATCAGTAGAGTTGGTGTTTTATAGCACAATCACCAAGATTGACAATGAAGTACTTTTTTTGGTTTGTTTGTTTCAGTGTTACCTTTCAATGAATTTGCGTTTCTTTACACGTCAGGAATCTTTCTTTGGACACAGAAATGTTGCCTTAAATCTATGATTTGCTATTGAAGTAGTTGAATTTGCAGACCTCTGCATCCATAGACGCTGGCTTGCGCCCCAAACATCTGTGTTAGTCATTTTGCCGAGTCTTAAAAAAGGCTCTGATAAAATGCTATCTGAATGAATCAAATGGCTTTTGTATGAAGGTCATTCAGAGGTGGCTTCTAACAGATAATGACCCTTGGTTTTATTTTTCATTCAGTTTGTTAGTCATGTGCCTTTGTTTTAATACGTAACCATTAGCATTTACAGCGTGTCACATTTTGAAATCCAGTCCTCCCTCAGTGACAGAATCAGTTTTATGCCTTTTTTTCTCTCCTTATTTTACCTAATGTAACCAACACTGTAAGAATTAGTCTTACTACTATTTAGCCAGAGTAGATCACACAAAAGTGTTTCTCGTGAATCTCATTGAATGTTCATTTTTAATCGTTATTTTTAAAGACTGATCTTATTTTTGCATAATCCAGGCTAACCAGCCTTTGTCACTTTATATAGCTGCTTCTGTAGTTCTGTATATTCCCCTGAAACATAGATTAATATAACTTTTAATTTTTGTCCAAACCATCAAAACAAATTATTTTGGGTTGATCATTTTTCACCCTCCTTGCTCACATATTTCAGTCGATAGATACCGGGTAAAATTATGATAAAATATCGTTGGGGATTACTTATGATACTTATGTATGCACTGGTCATGTGTTACTTCACTGAAATGCAAATCTCAAAGACAGTAATGCCATCCATCATTAGCAAAATTCAGGTTTGTTGTTTGTATAACAAAATAACATGCTGTCTTACAAATAAATGACAGTAGCTAATGATAGAAGTTGACGTTCTTTTGTCTTGTTTTTGTCGTTTTCCTTATGTGGTTTGCGTCAACATAACTCGGAATTACAGGAGACTTTCTCACGCGAGAAGTTTTATTCAGTTTGCCCACTAGAGGGCGATGCTGCGACACATTTATTCGGACTGACGAAGGATCATCTAAACATACTAAAAATATTAAACTTCTTGTACAAAAAGAAATTATAGTCATTTTTTGTTTATCATGAAGACAAATACAAAAAAAACATAAGGGAGAGGGAATAGTGAGTTTTCATTTGACTGAATCATTCCTTTAAAGTTTAGCCAGTGATGAAGTGGTGTGTAAAAAAAATAAATAAAATAAAGCTTGTATAAATTTTAGTGTCATTCTCACAGTTAGCAGCTCTCCTTCCAGTCAGTCTGATCTCAGTTTTCCCTCTTCTAGCCTGATTGTCTCTCAGCTAATTTATATTCCCTCTCTTCTTTTTCCTTTCTTCGCCCTCTTTTTCTTGCCCCGAGCTCCCCCTCGTGCTCCTCCCCTCAGCCCCTCCAAAACTCATTGGAAGGAGTTAAAGCAGAAGAATAACATGGCATGTCTCTCTCTTATTCCCTCTGTCTCTGTCTCTCAGTGCCAGTGCAGAATTAATGGGCCATTTGGGCTAAGCATTATGGCGTAAACCCCAAACTTTTATTCACATCACAAATACTCATGCATCCTTTTGACCATGCAATAAGCCTTTTTTTGTCCATGAACAAACATGGGATTGGCAAATGCTTGAAAATAGGCTTTAGAAATCGTTAAATTGAACTGAGCTACATTTTTAAAATCTCAAAAGATTCTTTGTAAACTGCTTTCTTGTACGTTATTTATTTTTTTATAGCCTAAGGTGGCTATATTCATTGTTAGAAGACCGATTCAGACATGATTAAGAAACTAATTTAATATACCTGTTAAAGCTGAAACAATAGTTAAAAAAAAGAAGGAAGATAATTTACTGAAATAGATTCCATGTTTTCATTAAACTAAAGCCAAATAACTGGTGGGGAATGTTAATGTTAAAAAGCTTATGTTGTGTTTTTCTGCCAAGTTATTGTTTTTCTTTTTTTACGTCTGGAAATGTTTGCTCAATAACATTCCAGCAATGTAAGGATCAGGAAAAGCTGTTACCCACCGCAAGGGGTGAATTATGAAGATATAACAAATTGAAAAGCGAAGCATACCCCTAGAGTGAAAGTAAAATGCTTTATTTTGTTGTTTCAGTGCAGAAGGTCTTCCCATTTCCAAGACCACCCACATGAAAAGATTTATATCAGTATGCATTGAAACTATGAGTGATTACAATGCAAAGGACCACTGATGAGCTCCATATGCTTATAATCGCAAATGTCAAATGCAAACACAGCATATTAAGCCTTGATGAGATACATCTCTTCTAATCCCTTTAATGATTTGTGCATGTTTAATTATGAGTGCTCTAAACATATTGAAAAGGCATGTCTGCACTGTTTCTATTATGGGATGAGAGAGAACACATACGTACACACACACACTGGTGTTTATTTTCACCCTGTCCACAGACCAAACATGATTACAAGTTGTACAGTCAATATTTAGATATTGCGGTTAGGCTCTCAGCCATGCTCTCTATTCTCCTCCCCTCAATGTGTGCATGTCATCAGACAGGATATTCCCACTTTTACTGAACTGATCTCAGTACTGTGGCAATCACTGTAATTGTTGTTTCTGAGATGTAGTTATCATGTGTTCTGTGGTGGTACCTTTTTCATTTTCACGGAAACTCTCCATTGCACAAAATTTTCATTTATAGTGGAGTTTTTTTGATTGTTAAAATGTTCTTCACACAACATAGACTGCTTATTCTGTGTAGTGCTCCTGTAAGTGGGCAATGCAAATTCAAGTTGGCCTCTTAATTTCCCAATCACTGTCATTCCAGTCCTATCTATACGGTGTCTATCACATTTAAAAAGTAAAATATCTCAGTGCCCCTGCAATCACATCACCTTAAAATACTTTTGTGCAGCTGTACAGTAGTTATATAAATAACTTGTTGATTTTCTTTTCAGTCCTCACTATCATCCAATGCATACAGATATTTGCAGATGTACATAACTCTAAATGCAAAAATCATACACACTTTACCACTGTCAGGACAAAAATTTTTTAAAAAATGGTTTAAGGGTATAAGAGCTTGTCCAGTGCAAATGGGAATACGTTTAAAGGGACAGTATTGTAGCTACACCTGATGTAAATAAGTATTAATATGTATGTTAATAGTAATGCAAAAAATTTTTTTAGAGGAAGTTAAGTTTTTCCCTTTAAATGTACAAATGTATGAGTGTTGCCTTAAAGGGATAGTTCACCCAAAAATGAAAGTCCTGTCATTAATTACCCTCTTGTCATTCTGAACCTGTAAGACCTTCGTTCATCTTCAAAAAAAAATATATTTTTTTTTTAATGAAATTTGATAGCTTTCTGACCATAAGAAAACAACAACATTCAAGGTCCAGAAAAGTAGTAAATATTAAAGTAGTCCATATGTGACCCATGTGTCGTGGTACTCTTGTGAATGCGCAGCGGAGAATGACACAGAGGACATTTTCAATAGTGATTTTAGCTTCATAAAACTACTTTGTGGGTAGCAATTTCTAAAGTAGTTGCTTTTCCATCTATGCGGAGTCAGATAACACTGTGATTTCATTAGAAATATGTACATTTGATGAAAGGCGATGAATGAAGGTCTGATATTTGGAACAAAATGAGGGTTAATGACCAATTTTTGGGGTAAGATATCCTTTAAAGGTAGGCTTTTTGCACATTTTTACTAGTAACAGCGCTTTTACCTCAAACTGGCTGAAAGCAGTGAGAGTTTCACAGTATTGAAGCTCGAATTCCAAATGCACAACCCAAGTGAGATTTTAAGGCAAAGTGAGGAAAGCGCATCTCTGTAGAATTACACATTGATTTAGCATTGCTGGTGATGACCTTTGTCTAACCAAGGAATGCTGATGTCGACTTTAAAGAGCGGAAAGACAAAGGCTGTAGAGAATACAGGTGGTGGTACAATTTGGTAAAATAAGTCTGCAATCTTTTTCAGCCCCTAAAACATATCAACATTATTCGGTTTCTTGATAATATTTATGAATAATACGGGTAAGAAAGTATTGTCATTAACTGCTGATTTCTGTTTTTCTTAAATCGAATGACTCATTCTTTTGTTTTAAAGTAACAGCAGCCTTCCAAACCCCATTCCTTTGCAATACTGTAATGATCAGGCGGGAAACTAACACAGATGTACTGGAGATATGTAAACATCACTGAGTTTTGTCTTTATTCGTTTACCTATTCAGAAACCCACTGTCATCTGTGCTGATGGTGGTGAGCTAAATGCCCAAACAATTCCACTCCTCCCCTCTCTCCAGCCCTCCACAGACAGACAATGGATCATTCACACTGCCCTGCCTTCATGCCACTGATTGGCTTACGGTAAAAAAACATTCAGGCCTCGTGGGAACTTTCCAGCCGAGATGATAATCAGAAGGGGGAGGGAAAGGAGAGGGAAAGATACAGGCTACAATAGGCAACAGAGACCTTATTTACATCTTATATCCCCTCCCCAAACAAATCAACAACAACATGGGCCTAATGAGAGGGACAGAGCTGCTAAGCTGAAGCTAATGGCTTTATTTCAGTGTCTCTGCATATGTATTGTACACACTTAAACATAAATGTATAACGCTCATGAAAGTTTTTATTATTGTACTTTGTATTCAAAAAGAAAGAGAGCACCAGAACTTGTTGATTTGTAACTTAGTGACCAACAAAACAGCTGTATGTCAGTTACCTAGAATATGTTATAGTGTGAGATAATAAAATGTACAAGAGTGTAAAATGATCTAAAGTGCGAGCGTAAGAGCTTTGCTCAGGACCACCATGAATTCTCTTTTAATCAGCAAACGTACTGAGGCTTAATGGGTCAAACCATCCTGGGACATCAGAGCTATGATGTCATTTAGCCCACATGAAACACATTTCATTTGCCTTGTGATGAAAAATCGGCAACACTTTGCAGAAAGGTTCGTTGTGTTAACATTACTTGGCAACAGCTGACTGAAATAGCTTTTTTTTTATATCACAGCTGCATAATGATACCGTAATAGTTTAGCCTGCACAACTGCAATAAATAAAGGCTGTTCTCTACGGCGTGTACGATAACTATAAAGTTAACTATGAAGATAATGGTAGCGTCCACGCCAGCGTTAATGTGCACATCACTTTAAATTCTCAGGCTCATGATAGCAGGATGGGTTCTGATTGGCTGTCCATGTTTGTATCGTTCGTCGGTTGAAAAACGTTCTGTGCCTTTATCGTTATAGTTGTGGTGTGGACTTTGCTATTCTTTAATACTGAGAACGATATTTAGAACGAATCTTGTATCATAGTGCATGGTGTGAACAGTCCTTATGGCTTAAATGGATCTTTCTTATTTTTATGAAAAAATATTTTTTTTATCACATACATTTATTTATTTAATTTTTTTTTTTTTTAAACATGGCTCCGCAATTATATATAACAAAAATTTTAGCATGCTAGTCCTCTTAAAACTATATGACGTGATTAAAATTTTGCTGAATTATAAATTCTGTTAAAGAAAACAGCTTTAACACTGTGACATCAGCCCTCGGTTCTGTTCTATTCATTTTACAGATGCTGCCCTGTTTAAATATGACCAGACCATTACTTTAGGGTCAAGTGCACTTTACAGGTTTTCTAAGTCAGGACAGCAAAGGCCCAACAATCCATTTAAAGCTTTTAGCTAAGATAGTTGACTATACAATATGGCTTTTTATAACACACAAAGTTTTATTATGATAGACGAGATGAATGTGTGACATACTAGACCTTAGCCACACATTACTATCATGGAGTTTCAAAGAGGGAAATTCCACCTAAAGTATTTGCTCCGTTCAACAGATGGTATTTGTATAAAGAGCTTTAGAGAGGGTCTTCCCAATAAAAGACCCAGCAAATGGCTGCAGCAGCTCATTCAGAAACATTTGCTTAAGATATGAAAAAAAGCAGACGCAGACCAGTGAAAGTAGCGGAGAGAGAGTTAACAGCTGTTTCCATTAAATCAGCTTGGTGGAGCCAGGCCGTTTTGGCAAAAAACTAACATCATAGTGTGCAATCGCTGTGCCTCTGAGAGCTTCTTAACGAGGGAGGTCCTGATGAATATGTTTTTGGCAATGAGTCTTCAGTGTGTGTAATCATTTGTGACAGTGGTGGAGACGTGAAGACTGAGAGTTCTTGAGCGCTGAGAAAGCCATGTGCCCTCTTTCCAAAAAAACCCTCAGCATTCCTAATTTAGAGTTGTTATGACTTATTGTCACTGTGGGCAACAGTACAAAACCGTTTCAATAGAAAAAGGAAATTCTGGGCTATATAAAGTAAATGTATTCATGTATTGTGATTTCTGTACTTTTCAATAGCTCTTTTGACCACAAAGAAAACTTTATAAAGTAATAATCATTAATTAATGGCACTGTTATAAGTTTATATACCTACATAATAGTACGCAAATGGTTAAAGTTATGAAGGACAGAGTTGTCTGTTCATGCCTCAGACTTCATCTGAGCGAGAGAAAATTTGGCCCACTTCATTACTGGCCTGCGTCCAACACTGACATGATTCAGGCTAGATTTCAGCAGCATGCGTGTATACGAAAAGTGCTAAAACTAAAATTATGCAAATAATTAGACGCATCTTAGGTCCAGGTCTTTCCACTGAACGTTCTCTTTTAGCTTTTTTCCTCTGATCGCAAAGCCTGGGCTACTTTTCAGCAAATAATGATAAACAGGTCTGACAGCTTGGCAAGAGGGGACAACCGACTCCTCAGAGAGATTCTGAATACATTTCACAGCAGTTCTCTCTATAAGAAAAGGAAATGCCAACATCTTGCAGTAATGGTCTCAGCAGATTGAACAATTTCATCCTTTGTGAGGAGCGAAGCCTTGAGCTCTGGAGTTGCTCTGAGTGT
The DNA here is from genome assembly GCA_032353835.1 of Enteromius viviparus. Taxonomy (NCBI): domain Eukaryota; kingdom Metazoa; phylum Chordata; class Actinopteri; order Cypriniformes; family Cyprinidae; genus Enteromius; species Enteromius viviparus. The sequence continues at coordinate 9,778,225 of JAUCNO010000795.1, read as the reverse complement.
GTGAAGATTCTGTTTTCTCAGTGTCGGGGAAGCAGTTTTCATTGCTTGTTGTGGAATAGTTTGCAATTTCAGAGTGTGATTGATCTATTATTTTAAACTTTCACATTCTCCTGAGTTTAATCACACATGATAGCCAAACTGCGGCACTTTTCTCATTTCTAATCAGTTCAAAAATGAATTTCTTCACTTCAACAAAAACATGCTTCTGACAAAGTTAGAAATGGATGTGCTGTATTAGTTTTTTCTGTGGAATGTTAGAGAATTTGCATGAGACTGTTTGCTCCTTTCCTCCCAAATGGGCCATCTAATCTCTTTAATTGGAAAAAGGAGAAAATGTTGAAAGGTGGGGGTGCATTTTTGGCCAGCTGCCTGAGCTTTGTGGTTTGAGCGCTGCAGTGTGATAGGGTCAGAGTAGCATGGGTGACACAGTACACTCTGTTCTGCAGATCTTGGCCAGGTGATGATCATAATCAGATACCGAGAAATGAAAACACTATTCCATAATCGTGTAGATATACATCAAACATTATAATTTTATATAATTATAGTTTAACTGATTATATCTCTCAAAATGCAGACCTGCAACTATCTGGATGTTGAACATCAATGAGAGAAGTCTTCTGTATAATACTAGAGTACTTAATGAGTTTTTGTTTGAGAACAGAAGGAAAAGGAAAAGCTGTGTGTTGGAACAGCTGTTATTTTTCTCCATTTAGGCAATCAACCCAACCAGAGAGGATCAAAGGATTGTTCATGCAATCATCTGGTGACCAAATGCAATGCCCAATGCATGTCATCACAGCTTAATGAACTTCCTACAAGTGTTTCTAATAGAGAAGCATTTGTCTGCATGCTTTGACTTTTGGACAAATATTTAATAACTTGTGTACATATGAGACCTAGAAAAAATATAAAGCCGAAATATTAACACTGAAATCATCAGATCATGCATCAAAATAGAAGAGTGACGATTGCAGAACATCTTTGAAGTGCTTTTGTTTAAGCAGACAAATCCAATTCTCCGAAATAAAACTACTGTCTGCAAAATGCCTGTTTAATTCATTAGAGCGAGACCTAAACCAATGCAAAATCAATTCAAATAAGATCTCTCTCTGCCATGTTATTTCATTTAGAAATCTTTCAATTGATCTGGTGCATTATTTTTTATTTATTTTCTTACTGGTATTTAAAAACAAACTTGACCGGATAATTTCCCTTTAAAATGTCAATAACCTGTGAACGAAACAATGGATTTAGTTTCTCTGATATTTCTAAGTATCAATATCATTCCATTTTTAATCAATTTAAGACAGATTGTCTCTGGAACCTGAAAATTTGAACTCAAATATTTCCCTATAAAAGTGGCTCCTCCATTATATGTCTTTGGAGTGCAGATACATAAACACTTCTAAAGACAGGCTGAAGGCTAAATAAGTTTAAATGATTACACATAATTACTTCGATTTGAAAATAGCTAAGAATTGCCGTTAGGGTACTGAGGACTGGGCAGGGACGTTCAATGCGCTTTGATAGCCAAAATATTCTAGCACTGTGTCACCGTAGGCGGGGTCTGATGCTTTATCAAGTCAAATTACGGCCCGCACCCGCCTATCCAAATTCTCGACCTTCATAAAGTTCTGACCTACACCCTCTAAGTGACGTCAGAAATCACAACAACTGATTAGACCAATAGTGTGCTGCGTGCATACTTCTGGGGTCCGGGTAACTGAACAGATCCACCGAGACCCCGTACAGAGAGAGAAGTCGGAGCGAGTTGAACTTTTTCCAGCTTTGTTATTTGAACAAGATGCGGTGTGAGGTCGCTTTTTGGGATGTTTCTATGTAATGTATAAAACGTTGGTTCCTTGCTGGATTACTGCGCAAAGAACAGAGAGAATAAAGACTCTTCAAAATGTTGCGGCACGTTTTGCTCTCGCGGCAGTAAGGAAATGTGATTAGGCGTGTTGTCCATGGAGGAGTTTCGATACATGTTTCTGTGGATATCGAAAGAACAAATATGAACACACTTAATTATCGAAGTGGTCAACTAAAGAACGCGGCGAGACGGTGGGCATGGAACAAGGGAGTTGTTTGCCTCTGGTGGAGAAACATGGGTTATAAACCAACAAATGGAATCCCTTGATCTAACGAGTTAACTTTTAAGCTTCTGCAACATCAAGGAATGGCAAACTCTGGCAACACTGCAGTCATTCTACGGCTGCAAATATTGATTTTGTCCATCGGCTGTGCGCTGATATGTTATAGTCGTTTATCCATTGCTTCACCGGCATCCAACCAACGTTTGATATGCTGGCAAGCCATTATGAAGTGCCAAAGAGAACCGGAGTGTCACTACGCGTATACGCAGTATCTACACGCGTGCGGCCCGGTGATAAACGGCAACAGAAAGAAATGTCCCAGCCACTGCATTTCTTCTATCATTCAGCTCAATCTAACTGTGAACGGCCCCGCACTGGAGGACTGCGAGTGCGCCTCGGACACTGTATGCAAAATGACCAAGCGAGCCATTGAGCCCTGCATGCCTAGAACGAGCCACATGGGCTGTACCGAAGCGCGTAAGCAGTGTGAGAAGGATTCCGAGTGCAGCACCGCCATGCGGGACTATCTGTATCACTGCAGGAAACTGTTCGGCGGAGACCGCTGCTCGGACGACTGCCGGCGGGTCATCACGAACATGCGCTCCATCCCCAAAGCCCAGCAGCTGGACACTTGCGTGTGCGACGGCACAGAGAGGACCATATGCGAGTATGTTAAAGGCAGCATGAAAAACTTCTGCTTTAACGACAGATTCGGCGGGAGCGGCTTTTCAGATACCGAGGACGACTTGGACGACGAATACGATTATGAGGACGAGGAGAGTGATGCCTGGAATTTAAGAGCCCAAAAGAGTTCGATTGTGATGTCCACCATTTTGACACTTTCTTCTCTTGTTATAATAAGATAGATTTGTTTAGGTTTAACTGCATGTTTGATATGGGTGGAAATAATTTGGGGGATTCAGAATTCCCCAAATTAAGTCCTAACACACCCCCTCCCCCCAGAAATGAAAGTTTAAAACAAAAGGTACGCGCGCGCGCGTGTGTGGAGGGGGTTATATACACAACTGTGTTACGACGTTCAGTCCAAGTATTAAGACACTTGGGCAGTCTCGAGATTATTAAAGCAACAGTAGCGCTACGTCATCACTTTCTCGCGGTAAAAAAAATAGCATATTACTTATCACTTCATTGTAGATGTAACTTACACACAAATATATGACAAGACGTTTTGTGTTTTGTGTAGAGCGTCTTTAGTTGAAGTGCGGGCCCACCACGAGACGAATCGTAAATTGCTGACAGAAAAATAGTCCCGTAATGATTCGCCAGTTAAGTAGCCCGTTTCAATGGGCAAAGCATGTTAGCCTCGAACTTTTTGAGTTGGAAGTTGGTTAGAAAGCCATGCTGTCTGCTTATATGCGCTTTAAATATAAAGCTAGAGGACAGAAAAGAAGAAAGCCAGAATCCCATAGTGAACGATTGTTTTTTAAACCTAGTTGAGCTGCCAAAATCTGCACACAATAAAAAGGAGTAATTCGTTTTTTATGTAAAGAAAATATGTTGGAAATATGTACTCCCCTTTATATTAAGTTATTATATTGTGGAAACTGCTATTCAAAGAGATACATAAATATTGGAAGTTTATTTTTGTATGAAAGATTGGTTAGTGTAAACAAAATGATTATTGTAAATGTGTATAACGTTCCTGTACCATATAATTGTGTGAATAATGTTGATAAACAATACCATGTAAAACGTTTTATAGCCTAATGTTCATAAATATTGGCTTCAAATTATTCCAAAGATCATCTGACTTGGTGTCTGGTTATTTCACAATACAAACTAATACAATAACTTTACATGCAGATCTGATGTTTTTACTTTCTATTGAACTCTTGAAGCAGGTTCATGAAATTTGAACATATTTAGAAGATATACTAATATGTTATAAAATGAGCATATCCCAATTCATTATAAAGTAATTTAGTCAGTACTGCTGTGTCTGCCATCATCAAAAAAAGCTTTAATTTCCACCTGACTTCCCCTGCAGTTTAAAAATGTTGTTAAAGTCATTATCACGAGCATGTGCTACTCAAAACATTTTGGTGCACGTTGCCTGCACTTGACCTTGTAAACATAAATGTTTACAGAGGGAGTTAGCCTAAGTTCCCAGAGACTCTCAACATCTAACGAAACAAATGAGGTTGTCTTTAAACAGGATCAGAGTTGAGCATGAGCCAAGAGACTGGCTTATTTGTTCAAAGCCAGAGTGTTTATTTAAAGTCTTCACTCAGGCTGACGAGGAAAAAAGCGGCGTTCGCGTGAATGAAGCCTCAAGTAGCCATCACAAACGCACTCAGCCTGCTACTGTGTGTGTAAGTGGGCTTGTCGCTGCTCAAAAGAGTTTACTTCTCAGCGTGAGTAGCACTTGGGGTAGTACAAATCTCCTCTTAGATTCCATATGCCTCTTTTGTTCTGTTAAGTTTAATATAACAATACCAGCTTGATACCTAGTTAGCATTCTAAATAGAGAGTAAAAAGGTATTATACCATAAAATATAATAGAATTTCCCATTCCCCAAACACTTTAGAAAGGTCAGCTTCTCGCAGAAACAATTTATTGAGAAAGTACAGAAATTTTGTGCTGTGAGTTCTAGAGATCCTAGATGGCATCCGTGGTGCTCAGTTCATTTTAAGGCAGACGTGGGACAAGTCTAAATGAATGAAGGAGAAGTCGAGTGGCACTTCTGTCATGCTAATACTAAACACACAATAGAGGCAGTACACAATGACCCAGCACTTCATTCTGTCTTCTAGCTGACACTTCTAGAAAGAGCAGAGTGAACGTTCTTGAGAGAGCAGAAGGGGAAGATAGTACAATGTAAATTATGTTAATCTAGTCCAAATGGAGGAATTTCCTTTTTTAAAAACTAACTTGAATGTCAGTATTGCATTTTAATAGAAAAAACAAAACAAAAAAATATTGATAGTCTGGAATTTACTTTTGTAATGTATAAGCAACAACAAAGGCATATTTGCATATTTTAAAAAGGTAAAATATTTAGTTTTGGTATTCTTTCTTTCTAGAAAATTGCATACTGACTCGTAACGTACCTTTTTCTAAGTTTAAAGTAACAAGATGAGGTGAATTGACTATTCATTCTCATCAGGTGAAGGGCCCCATTGGGACTTTGTAGAAGGGAAGCCATTTCTAAGATCAGGCATGCTGTGTTGAACCTGTCACATCTAGTTTTTGCTGAGAACAGACCCCTTTAAAACTGACAACCCTGTTGTTAATCCAGTTATGTCCAAAGATTTAAGTGTAAACGAGGTGAAAAACAGCAAAGTAGAACACGCTGTGTTTAAGATTCCTATTACTTACAAATTCTTCATTTTGTGTTAGCATGAGTAGAGATTGAGTTGGCTTTCATGTAAGATTCAGGATGTGATTAAAATCACAATAGTCCTCACAACACAATTAATCTAGATTGTAGTGTTACATAAGCAATGAGACAGGGAGCAGCTCCTCTTTATGAAAACCTCATCCACATTTCAGCAGTCGACATAAACCAAACATGAAAATATTTTGAGATGGGAATTCAGGAAAAAGAAGAGGTTTGGTTGTTGGGTCAGTCGATGGGAAGAGGGGGTTGGTTTTTAAGGGGTTCTTAAAAAAGGAATTTGGGGGAAGGGCAGGCAGCGAAGGGCTTTTCTGAATGACCCTACATGGACAAACAGAGGACCACTTCTCCACACCATCAGCATACTTTAGTCTGCAATAGTGAGCTGGACTGCATGGGTGCATATGACTTGATTGCTCTTCTATGTCCATTTTTTCTTCCATCAAGGGGATGAAGAAAAAGAGGGGAGCAGTGAAAAGATTGTGAGAAGAGAGACAAAACAGCACTGACATGGGGCATCACTTAATTTTCACGGTTCTGAGACAGATGGGAAAGGTAATGTGGCGTGACGGCTCTTAGAAGCTTCAATGGATGCCATGACCTCAGGGAAGTTAGAATCTGGCTGCACTGGGACGTTTTAGTTTTCTTTCTTCAAAGTTTTTTCTTTGGCCGTGAAGCAGGAGGCACACCTTTTAGCTCATTGCTTTGAGATCAATATCATTACATGTGAATATATGTCTATATCTATATTCACACATACACCTGATAACATATTAGATGTAATTTTTTTGTAAAGCTGCTTTGAAACTATTTTGAAGCACTACACAACATTGAATATGTGTTCAATATTTCTTGGTGTGTCGTTTTTAAATAGGGTGTCAGGCCAAAGCCATTGCCACCACAAGTGGACTCTTGAAGGGTATTGAAGCTGAAAGGAGCTTCTCAGAGGCTCAATAGGGAGCTAAGAGTGCTACTCTATTAACCTGACCTCTAGAGGCCCAAGAAGAGTGAAAAGTGAGCCATCTACTTCAACGTCATATCTATTTCTCATACATTAGTTTCTGTTTTAAGTGCCCCCAAATATTAGTTATCATTAAAAGGTTATTATTTAAATCACACATTCAAATATACTGTATTATTACATAAATAATAATATGAGGATAGCAATTCTTTAAATATTATATTGTGTTAGTGGATTCTAGTCATATAATTAACATCTGGTTAAGCTTACTAGCTTCTCAAAGTGATTAAAGATGCAAAGGTCTCATTCATCAACATTTACCCTCTAGTAAAATCTTGTTTATGTCAGTAAATATTGTGGTTTTACTAACGGACCGCCAGTTCACCAGTTTTTCTTTGATTTAATTTTGAGTATAATGTGGGAAAGGAGAAAACACACACGCTTAAATTTAACTACTCTTAAATAAGTAATGTCCTCTAGTAAATGTACATTTATTTGTGAAACCATCACTGTGTAGTAGCCTACAGCCTGTGGTTTCTGTGTAATGCGACTACTTTCGGTTGCACTATTTATTGACCACAAGATGGCAGCGTTGTCAAACGCGTGTTTCTCTAAACCGCTCTTCAGTTGAGAAATATCTGAACGTACATGCTACTAAAATTTCATTTTATTTTGTACCCAGCCATTTAATATGTCATGACTACTTGTGTATACATTCGAATGACTATATTAGCAGTAATCTTCACGATTTGCCTCTCCTCTGCAGACTCCGCTTGGTACGCCGCGAGTATTGCACGTGCGCGTCCGTCTGCGACGCCCCCCGGAGCAGGTGGACCAGGGAGACCAGCAGCCCCAGTTTCCCAGTTGTTCAAAAGTCTTTGCTGAAAGCGATTGAACAGACAGAGGAAGCGTTCAGCTTAAACCAACACAAATTAATACTATGTACGTTTTACAGGCCGGTTGGTTCACGCAGAAGCACTCACCTAGTACCAGTTCTTTCTCAATGATTTGACACGCAACGCCTTCAGTCCCTGGTGGGCACATGCATTTACACTCGCCGTCTATCTGGAACACAGTGCCACCGTTCTGGCACGGTTGGCATTTACACAGGCTGTACTCGGCCACATAATCATCCAGGGCTCTTTTTAGATTGTCCCGTCGGGGCTGTGCTTCAGGAAAGTCCAAAGGGATCGCGTTATAGATGGGTTCAGGCTGTCAACACAATAATGAGAGCAACTTGTGTTCAATTAAAGCAGTTACTACACATGCACTGGCAAGTAAAGTAAAGGCGAGGTGAGTCTCACATCACTGTGAATAAGAGCTGGCAGTTTAGAGACGGTCTTTGCCCATTCCACAAACTGATTATAATCTAGAATGCCATCTTTAGTGAGCTGAGACTTCATGGCTACGGCTGCATCCGGACTGCCCCCTTTCACTACAATCAGCACTTTATCAATAATCCCCTTAGTGGTCCTGTCATCTGGTGAACAAGGTTGAGAGCAATATATGGTTTTATCAGAATGTATTTGTCTGATTAATTTAATCCAGGATTCACATAAAAAATTAACAGAAATTCAACCAAAAATTTGTTTATACATGTTTTTTAACACAAATAATAAAGTTACTGTAAATTAATTAAATGAAAGTCATTGGTGACCAAAATAATCCTGTTAACCCTGTTACCTTTCATTTTATTGTTCACTTTTAAGTGAGCAATCCGTCTAATAGTTTACTGTAAAAAAAAAGTATACTCATACACACTTGTGGGTTTATCTGTTAGTGTTTTACAGTCGTTTTTAGGTTTAAAGTGTCCTCCTCCTGACAGTGCTTGAGTAAATTGGACTTCACCCTTAAATCCAAGCTCTAAGCATTCCTTTACTGTGGACTCTGTGACCTCTGCAAACAGATAATGTTGCACCATCACATTAAAAACAATTGAGTCTTTTAATGACACTTTCAGGCTAAGAAAAAGTGATCTATGCTTCTCATTAATGCCTTGTCATTGAATTATGCAGAAAAAAAAGAAGAAGTTTGATTTTAAACTTACTTTTTAGTTTTAGGACATCCTCATTCATTATATAAACAAATTCGTACTCTCCACCAGACTTTCCGTTTTTGGTAAAGTGTGTTCCATAGTCCTCTAAGAAAGCAAAATACTGGCCCTTCTCATATGTAAGTGGCAGAGCATCCACATCATCCAGGAATGTTGAGGACACCTCCAGCCCTCGTTGTCTCATCCTGTAGGTTGCCAGCTCCACTCTGCCTTTCACTCTCATGAAAGTCTTTCTCTGAAAGAGAACAAGCGAACTTATTATTTATTTTTGAACCCTACATGAGCAAATGTTTTTATATTGTAAATTTAAAAAATGTATCTTTTTACATTTTTAAATTTCAGCCTGTCCTATGATAGCTCATAAGCCTAAATATGAAGTATAATGAATAAAGAGCAAATGGGTAAGAAAAAACTCTTTAAATGAGAACGAGCAATACACCCAAATCTTACCTTGGTTGTTGTGATTTCTGACAGCTGTTTGATGATATTTGTTGTTGTTGTTTTAATGTCAAATCCTGCTGATGCACTAACACCTAAGCCAGGACTAGAATTTGGGCCTGTTCCAGAATCTACAGCGTCACCCCCCTCACCAGGACCTGGAGCTTCAACACAATCACCAGAACATTCAGCTACACCGCCATCGCCGGGACCTTCAGCTGCACCACCATCACCGGGACCTTCAGCTGCACCGCCATCACCGGGACCTTCAGCTGCACCGCCATCACCGGGACCTTCAGCTGCCCCACCTTCACCAGCACTGCCGGCCCCATGGCCTGAACCAGAACTAGAGGGCTCAGTAGGTGTAAACTTGAAGTTCAAGCCTACTTCAAAAGATGTGGAGGTTTCAGTAGTTATCTCTTTTATTAAAGAGTGAATGTCCTCATACATCTCCTTAGAGCTTCTCTCATCCACTTTTGTCTAAAGATAAAGAAATATGTATTGGTTGTCTTTAAATAAGAATTTAAATGCATTTAACTATTTTCTTTTTTATACTCAAAAGTTTTATAAAGCAACAGCTAACATCAAGCATGCACTAAAAGGAGAGACCCACCTCATAGCTGAGAACTCCAACATTCCAGGGCAGCCTGTTATATTCCAGCGTGGACGGTTCTCTGATCCGGGTACATTGGCCCTTATAGAGCCTGTTATTGAAGGGATTCATTCGAGGTCCAGATCCCAGAATATTTATTCTGTTTAGACAGGAATTAAGCATCTTTAATAAAAGTTGTATATGCGTAATGTGGCGATAATAGCAACATTTGTGTTGTCAGTCATTATTATTATTATTATTATTATTATCATTATTATTAATTTCTTAATTACAGTTTTTTTGGGTTCCATAATTGCCTACAAAAATTGTAAGAGCTTACCATACCATTAGTTAATGCAAGCCCCAACGTGAAATAGCAATAAACAATAAATTTTTTTCAGAATCCATGTTTTTGGAATCTCTTGAACAAATTAATATTTTCTTGCTGAATAAAACATTTGTATAAGGTTTATACAACATTTGTATAAATTGAATAAAGTAGCTTTAATTAATATATTATGAGCAAATATTGACAGATACAAAAGGCTCTAACCCATATCCAGCTTGGATGGCTATATCAGACTCAAATACAGATGTCTTGCCGCAAGGTGGCCTGACGTTATCACACTCTTCTTCATCAGACGTATCAGTCTCTCCACAGTCGTTATCCCCATTACACCTCAGATTTTTGTTTATGCACATTCCTTAGGGCAGATTAATATTCTTACTGAATACTGAATTTTTTAAAATTACCCTACAAATGAGTTTCTACTGGCCAGCTTTGCAAAGACTAAGAATACTAACCTGAATCACACGTCCATTGAGAGCTCTTGCAGAAAGGTGGAGGGTCCATCTGGCATTTGGTAGAAGGTCTACAGAGTTTCCGCTCTCCAATTGGCTCTGTGCACCTAGAGCCTTTAAACTGCCCAAAAACCTCAATACCTCTAGAGCGATGCTGTGTTACACAGACACAGGTAACAGCTTCACATTTTTGTTGGATTATAATTAAATCTGAATAATTTCACATGACAATTTTTCGTTCTACATCAGATATCAGATGAAAAGGAATTACAGTACCGTCATATTAGTGCATGGGTCGCAGGATGTCCACTGGGACCAGGCGCTCATTTTGCAGTTGATGGATCCAGGATCATTAATTTCCCGCACCTCTCTTCTTGACCCTTGCCTTTGAGAAAATGAATAATAATCACTTACAATTACCACTCCATTCTAGTGTTTGACTTAAATAAAAAATAAACAAAGGTAATAGTTTTCAGCATTTTCCAAATCTAATGGTGTAGCATGCACTTCAGTTTTTGTTTTGTTCAGTGTTGGATTAGTAAATACATACATATGGTCCGTTATGCTCTTCCCAGTAACCTGATAAAGAACGCATATTGTTACACAAAAAGCAGATAAAGCCTTCATGGTGAAGCTCTGGACGGTTTAAATGTGTGTAGTGATTTATACACTTGTTTTTAAGCATTGATTTTAAGGTTAATAATTAACATCAAGCTTTTTAGAGTTTGGAAATGTGTTTGTTTCCAAAGGTTTGTGTATATCTCTTTTCCCAGATACCTTAAATCATGTGATACGATGACTTTTACCGTAACCCTCTTGTGTTTAACAATTTCAAGCTGTTTTTGACTTTTTTTTAATTCCTGCTTTTTTTATACCTGTCATAGAGTCTGTATTTTCTTGTTTTAAGATGCTTTTTAGCATTCTCTGTATTCAGTACGAATTAAGTGCAAAGTACAATCATCATATGTCAACACTACAAAACTTATTTGAAAAGAGTATTTGATAGTTTTATAAAAAATGAGGAAAATAGATTTCTAAAAAAAGAAAAAGGCTACCCTTTAAACAAATAAGTAAAAGATATGTGATTTCTATTTTCCTCAATTCCTGTAAAACTACCTTTTTTTCTAACCATGAGACCATTGATTTCAGAGGCATGTTGAAATCTGAAAAACAAATACTATTGAGATATCAGAAGTCCAAAAGTGTTTACTGCTTGCAGGCTTTTGAAAATGTTCTTGTTTGTTTGGTGGAGGTTTATAAATGTCAGTCTTAATGCACAGTCCCATAAATGGATGTTTGTATTAATTGTTCCTTAAGTTTTATTTAAATACTTAGAATCAAATTCCTTCAAACACATTATTTGATGCTGCAAATATGTACATGTAGAAAAATATTTACTTTATTTCATTTTTCAAATTTTTAAAGTGACCTATCACCAGCCTGCACTTCATCTGTGCCAAGTCAGCTGCCTTCTTCACTCATCAAATTCAACCGTGTCACAAAACAATACAGATCTGATGGTGTCTTTGCGCAGGGTCATGCAAAGTGAGCATAGATCCTGTCCTGCACACAACAGCTATGTGCTGAGAACACCACTTTTTAATGTTTCAGACACTTCCCCTCAGCTCACTCAGGAAGGTGGATTGGGACATGAACTGCACTCCTCTCCTCTTTTCCTGTTTTTTTGGGGCGCTGTGGGAGACTTGTACTATAAGGGTTATATCTGGAATCGTAAAACCAGATAAAAACTTCTAAGTCTAAAGACAGTAATACTTTATCAAATAATCTGGTATTGAAATGACCCAGCTTTGTATTTATTGAATCTTTATGTGAACAGCTTGTTTCAAAAAGATGCAATACAGCTGTTTATTGTCCTGGTATATTTAGCAAAAAATGCATATTGTTACTTTGGTCTGTATCACAGGCTCCATCTTTCAAAATGTGGATATCCCAGATTGCCATGTGGTTGCCAATTTAAAAGCTTACTTTTTTATTATTTGTTTAGGTTTTTCCCTTTAATTCTTTAAGGACTTTGAAACGGTGTGAGCCTTCTTTATCATGTTTGTTTTTCTTCTTCGCTTTTTTTCCATCATTTCCATTATTTTTTATTTTTTATTTTTAGGGTTTTGAACATTCTGTAACATGAATATATGATGTGACGTTGTTAATGTTATTTGTTTCTGTGGGCAAACAATATTAATAAAAACAAATAATCTTGTATTACAATATTTATTTTTAAAAATCCGATTCAGTCATACACAAATGCACTAAAATGCATTCTATTAATAAAATGTATTATTACTTCTTTTTTTTTTTTTTTTCATCTTCAACTTTTTATCATCATTACTTTTGCATGTATTTTTATTTACCCTTTCCTTTTCTTACATGTCAGCAGTGTCAGCAGAGGAAGGGGTCTGAGGAAGGAAGGATGAACAGAGAGCAGAATTTCTTTTCTGGCATTTAGATTGTTCAAGTGTTTAAATTGAAAATGAAATCTGCTCATTGCAAAATTTATGTGATTTCTTTTTTTTTTTTTTTTTTTTTTACAAATTAGAAATTATAAATTGTTATGATTTTAACAATTTATAACAAATAATTATAAATATAAAAAAGTATGTATTTGTGATATATTTATGCAATGTATATATTCAAGTAATTCGTAAAAAGTAAAATTCAATTCAAGGTTGATCAATCACTGATATTTGCATATTGCAGGTGAGGTTATAAAGGTCGAGTTAAGGTGCGCGATACCTGTGGGAGGCGCTCGAGTCTCCATCAGTTTGGCGCGCGGTAGCGGGAGCAGTTTGAGGAGGCTGAGGACCGCCTGTTTGGAGTGAGAGTGATTGAGCTTTCACACTTCTTCAAACCGTCCACGGGGCTCATCCGCATCATCCCGAGTTCGTTTGCAGTGTTTCAGGTGTGGAGTTCAAGAATGCATGCTTGCGGTAAGTGACCGATACTCTGGTGCTACATCCACACGTGTTATCTCTGGCGGTTTCTTATGTTGCTTGCATGCTTGGGTGTTTGACTTGATGGCAAATAAAAGTGATTAATGGTAGCAAAAGTAAAGAAAAGCTGAAACGTGAGAAGTGTAATCATATTTAATCAAATGACTATAAACGCCTTTGTCTTGTTTCGGGATTTTAGTTCGTTCACAGAAGTGATACACACTTTTATTTGAATGGAGACGAAATGACTAATTTTAAGAAACGATTTATAATGCGGAAAATATAACCAATTATGTGCTATATTTTACAAACCCTCTCTATAAACGGTTCACTTATTTAAAACAAAAATAGATTTCAAAGTCACGGTGTATCATACATTTCAGCATCAGTGGTGAAAAAAAGGCTTTGTTTGCTGAATGTTGAAAGCTGCGGAACGTATGCTAGTTATTTTACCCTGTTTAAATATCATTAAATTGTTCTTATGTTTCATTATTATTACTTTTAGTAATCTATTGGGTATTTTATGCCTGCTAATGTGTAACTAGCACGCTTGTAATCCTGCTGATGTGGATTTGTGCCTGTTTATGAACACCCTTAGCTGTTGCTGAATCCTGTTTTAATTAAACTTAACTGTTGTGACTTTTGGGTTCATTTAAGTTACTGAATAGCCAGGACCATGAGACAAATCCTCATCTGGAGTATAAACAAGCCATTATGTTAAGTACTGCACTAAAAAAGGTGTTCTGTTTTAAATGGGAGTTCGCAATCTCAGACATCTGGATCTCTGAAGTGTTTTTAAAACATTCAAGTGTCTCTACGTTCTTCGTTCTAAAATCAAAATTTTAGCAATGCAGCGTGCCATCATCTTCTGAGCTTGTGTGCTCCTCCGTCTTGTGCCTTACCTGGTTTATCTGGGTTAATGTGTAGATAGTCATAAGATTTCTTGATGTATTTGTCTGTCAATGTTCTCAGCCGTTCAGTGCTGCGTTTCCCAAAAGCATTGCGAGCCTAAAATCTACGAACAACCTAGGGTTATGCTTTTGGGAAACTCAGCACGGTTTATCCCAGGATGTGTTGAACTCATCCTGAATCATTCAGAAGGAAAAATAAGAGTCATCATTGATAAGCAAGCCTTAATAATAAATTTCTATCAAGGCTCTGTTTTATTTTCTGATTCGATTAGATATCAAACAGCTAAATTGATTATTGCTTGTATGTGCTTTGTGGTTGGTATGCCTGTAATGCACCTCGTAACCAATGTTTAAAAGTAACTTATATATGCACTTTACAGCATATACCTTTTTTATGATTATGTGATTTTTAATAAATCACTCTTGCGTGATTGTATGAGACAGGATGCTAATTACTTGCTTGGGTGCTTGTTAAACCGCGAACACTTGCACAAGAATCATCACTCTTGTTTTATGATTGCCATTTTACACTGTATGACCCTCAACACTCTGTAATGGCAATTGTCTGAGCAATTCTGCCACTGTTTTCCGCTCTTTATAATCGCAGCTCAGCTGATAAACTATTCATATCTGTGTCCGTCAGATGATGAGTGTCATAAAATGTTACTCTTCTACCAATAGAGACATTATTTTTGTCATTTGTATTTCTCTTAAAATTTAATTGATCATTTAAAGAACTTTTAATCTAACAATTTTGGATTTTGTTCTTATATATACGAGTGTGTGTTTCCTTCCTACAGAATTATGCAGTATTCATGTGCATGATAAAACAATAATGCACATGCTGCTCATGGTCATATGATCTAATAGGACTTCGAGTTAATGATAAAACCCGAACACTGTCATGATGATGGCATAATGCTTTCATCGGTGTAGTCACTATTATAGTGGACGATAATATTTTCAAATCTTTTTTGTCATCTTCTGTCTCTGCTTTTGACTTGTGCTGCATTAGGATTATGTAAACTCATAAGTTTGTGTCTAAGAGATTTGTCACGGCAAATTCATGTCAGATAAGGAATAGATAATCTGAGGAAATCAGATTTTCTTACTTTTAAACTGGGAAAAGTAATTCTGCTTCAACACTACAGCTGAAAGAAAATGCTTGGGTAATCCTGAGAATCATGGGATTGAAAATGTGGTTTTTAGGGCTGATGAGCTGCTGGAAAAGGATTAACAGGTTTTAATAACTCAACCTTTGATCTGCATACCTTTGCTCTCTTATTCTCTCTTTAAACCTTCTGCTGAGAAATACACAACTGCTTAAGGTATGTCTTTCAGACCATTTCAATTTTATTTTATCTTTGTCAAATGATCTTTCATTTAGTGAATAAAACAATGTTTCAGCTTAACAGATTGAAATCATTGCAGTAGTTTATGCATCTTTTGCGGAATCGTATTGAGTGGTGTCTGTGAGATTAACAATGGTAACCTTTTTTTTTTGTTGTTTGTTTTTTTAAATATACACATCTCGATTGATTGATTCTTTTATTGATTGAAAGGTGCTTTTTTGATCCCATGTTTGAAATTGGGCATATAAAGGTGATGCTTTGAGGGAATAAGCACTACTTTTTTTCCCCCAATGTCATTTTCCTCTAAATTCTGTATTCCAAGAATGGAAAACTTATTTGACACTTTTTTTTTTTTTGGTTTGTTTTGTTTTGCCTACTAAGCAGGAAGTGTGTGTGTTTTTTTTTTTTTTTTTTAATGCTGACACAGTTTCCTCCCTTTCCTCTGCCTTTGTCACTGACAGAAACTATGGGCTAAGTAAAATAAGTCTGTAGGGTTTTACATTTTTTGACGTTTATGCAACAAACAATTGACGTAAAAGAGGCTGCTAGTCAGTTTTCTCATCTATCATCTCTTGTCTATTATATTCCCTTGTTTCTCTCTCTCTCTCTCTCTCTCTCTCTCTCTCTCTGTAAAGGTGCAGTGCTGAGAATGTGTGCTTGCTGAACATCCCACCCATTTTTATTTTTTTTTGCGTCTTTCGACTGGGTTTTGTCCAGTCTTTTGCTTTCATTCTCCTGTAACAAAGCATCCACCATGTCACAGCCACCTGAAATAGAGCCTGTTACTGTGGTACCAGCAGAACCAGCAACAACTATTGAACCAGCATCTGCCACAACACCCACCGCACCGGTCACCAGAACTTCATTCTGGAGGGAAAGGAGAAAAAGTACACTCTGACCTCCTCTATCAATATATTTTGTTTTAAATTCGGGTTGATGTTATCCACAGAAAACATGTAAAAGTGTAAAAATCTGTTTATTTTAAAAGTTAACTACATTGTATTGTTCATCTACAGTCCCAGAGAGGACAGATGAGTTCCTGCTGGCCAGATTTCAGGGTGATGGAGTGAGATATAAAGCCAAGCTTATTGGTGTGGATGATGTCCCAGAAGCCAGAGGGGATAAAATGTCTCAGGATTCCATGATGAAACTAAAGGTG
Organism: Enteromius viviparus; assembly: GCA_032353835.1. Lineage (NCBI taxonomy): Eukaryota > Metazoa > Chordata > Actinopteri > Cypriniformes > Cyprinidae > Enteromius > Enteromius viviparus. Next base: position 9,761,552 of record JAUCNO010000795.1, on the reverse strand, counting down.
CAGATCCAAGATGGTTGCCTTCATTTGTCTATCACTTATTTTGTCTTCATTTATTTTTTCAGACTAATAGAAAGAAAACATCCAAGATACACGTTTTAAGTGTTTTTTTTATTGCTGTTTATCTGTGTCAATAGTTTTCAATTAGAATACATATTTTTAAATGCCATTTTCTCAAAATTAGTTTTATCTCCTACACTGAGCCATAAATCTCCACTTCAGTAACATTAACACACACACACCAACCTACATTTTTATTTCTGTCTATATTCTGATGGTTTTTACTGAGAGATTTGTTCATTTATAATGAATTTTTATTTTTTTATTATTTTTTTTTTACTTCTATCCATTCTAGGCGTTTTTGAACTCTATTCAGTAATGAGAGGAGATTATTATTATTTTATTCTGTTAATGATGCAGTAATTGAGGAAACCGCTCAATTCATGTTTGTATGCAGGGCATGGCAATAGCTGCTCGTTCTCAAGGCAAGCACAAACAAAGAATATGGGTGAACATCTCTCTAACTGGAATCAAAATTATTGACGAGAAAACTGGGGTGAGTAGTTTTGTGTATATCTCTGCAGGTTGATTTGTGAAATTGAGATCTGGCCACTTTTGTCAGATTTTGTATTAAATTTATAGCATGGTCTCCGTGTCATCTTGTTCTCTGTCTTTAAGGTGATTGAGCATGAACATGTGGTGAGTAAGATCTCCTTCATTGCTCGTGATGTCACTGATAACCGGGCGTTTGGATACGTTTGTGGAGCAGAGGGGCAGCATCAGTTCTTTGCTGTTAAAACAGCTCAGCAGGTCAGAGTTTGACACAATCCGACAAAATCTTTTGATAAATACCAAATCTGGGCACAACATGGTGGATGTTCAAGTGCAGTTAAAAAAATGCTTATTTATTTTGTGGGGTTGACTGTTTGGCTGAGAAGAAGACTGAATAATATTATTTTTATTTTGCCATACTATTTGGTGCCAATAGCAAAAATGACTTGATCCTTATTATAAGAATTAGCAATGTCAATGTAATCAAAAGCATGCGTTTACTTCTTTCTTCTACAGGCTGAGCCTCTGGTCATTGATTTGAAGGATCTGTTTCAGCTGATATTCAATATGAAGAAGAAAGAACAGGAGGCTGCACAGAAGGTGATGTGTATTTATATATATATATATTTTATCACTTAATAACATAGGAAATCCTGTTATTTAAATTGCAATTCATTTAGTTGAAGTACAAACATGGATTACATTTTAACCAAACAGTTGTTCCTGTTATGTTAAATGCACATTATTGACTGAAACCTTTGAAACTTTGCAGGTTGATGGAAAAAGCGCTGTGATTGAGGTGGGTATAAATATTTTGGGCAAGTTTTTTTTTATTTAAATCTTTGTTCATGTGTCTTGATGTTCTGCCATCAGAATGGGGGTGATGCTTTACTCACTTTGGATGGTAAAGAAAATGCGGTGAAAGTAAGTGTTTGCAACTTCATACAAAATTGTTCAACATGAATTCTTCAAAAAACACCTAAAGGATGTTTTGTGTTATTCTCAGACTGTAGAGCAGATGGACCTGTTTGGTGATATGTCCACTCCACCTGACATTCACTCTCCGACGGTAATGATGCTACAGTGTACTTTTTTTGCAGTGGGTCTGTTGTTTAACTGTTATTTATTTTAAAAACATCTCCAGTAATATTGAGCAAAGGATCGCATATGCCTAGATTTGTTTTTTTTCTTGCTTTAGACGTATCTTCCATTTAAAACTTACGAGCTGACCAAAATAATCTATCAGCCCTCATTTCCCTTTTAAGGGTCTCAAGTATTTGGACTGGCTACTTTTCATTACCAAAGCAAATGCTCCTTTATTAATAATAATGCTTTTAGGAAGGTCCCTTTGGCCAGTAGATGGCACCCAAACCCAAGAAAATGGGAAGAGAGCTTCAATTGCATATGGTTAATGGTGTTTGAGACCCTTTCTATGGAAATGTTATTAATGCTTTATGATTTTAAAATCACAGAATGAATTTTCTAACCATCTAATAATTCTTTCAGTAATTTTCATAGAATCTACCTCTCATCTCCTTTTTTTTTTTTTCCTCTAAAAGCAGCCTGACAGTGTTTTGCTCCTTGACTTTGCTTTTGTGATTGATGGCAAGCAAGAAAATCCTTTCATCTCATCCCCATCCTCTCTCTCGATTACACCAGATGACAAACTGGTTTCATCTATATCAGATCTTTTCCCAACTCATAGTACCGATCCATTCAGTGATGATCCCTTTTCTCCCTTGAATGATCAATCAGATTCCATGTTCTCTTCCAGTAATGAGTCAGATCTTTCTAGTTTCCTTTTAAATGGGTCAGATTTGCAGCAGAGCCTGAGTAAAGACTCTTGTTTAAGCAGTCAGCAGTTTAATGAACTGTCTAATAAGCAGTTGTCACATGAAAACAAAGTAAATGATAACAGCAATTCCCCCTTTAGCCAGAACCCTTTTTTGAGAACCTCAATGAACAACCCACCCATCTTAAATGGGTTAAACAAATCAGGTCCTGTTCTCCAAACCCCTCTATGTAATGGATTGAGTAAATCAGTGGAGTGGTTTGAAACCATCCTGCCATCTTCGGTTCAAAGTGGAGGCTTGATGGTCCTTTGCCCCCCACCTCAAAGCTCGAGGTCTGGATGTATGCGGAGGAGAGAGAAGGTGAACGTTTGACAGGAGAACCGGAGTTCTCAGTCTGCATTACTGCACATCCAAATTCTGAGACAGACTATAAGGACTGTTGTTTGTCATAAACAGTAGGGATTTTATTTTGTTTTTTTAAACTTTCCATACTCTATTTTAATGTATGGATGTTCACACCATGCATTGATTGTTTCATAACAGTCCTTGTAGTTTGTCTTTTAAAACACAGTTTGGTGTTTAAAGGAGGTTTTTTTTTTGTTTGTTTTTTTTGGCACATTTAAAAAATAAATAGAAACTGACACATTATCTGGTGTTGAGGGACATGCCATTGTTTTCCTTGTACTGTTAGAAAAAAGTGTTAGGCCTTATTCACTACTTAACAGTAGATGCTTTTTGCAAAAATACTAAAAGGTTCGTTTTCAACTTATTTTAAAATTGATGCAAACAATGTCGTGGCTATACTGTGACTAACTGCATGCTTCACTTTGTCTGGCAATTGAGTTTTACTTATAAACACAGTTATTTGAAAATCAATAGATCGCCTGAATATTTTTTTTATGTTTCATTGCATCTCAGTTTAAATGTGCAGAGTAATTAGAAGTTTAACCAGGTATCTACACATATAAAAAAAAAAAATAATATATATATATATATATATATATATATACATAAATACATAAATACATAAATAAATAAATAAAAGATAAAATTGGTCTTTTGAAAATTGACATGTATTTGGCGCTATAATTTTGCTGAAGATTACAGTACTATATTCTTTGAAACAAATTTTGCCCCCACAGTCACCTGAAAATGACCTATTTGGAGCTGAACTTTTTGCTCCACCGGCCCAGAATGAGCCTCAGCCTTCAAATCAGACCTCATCCATTCCAGCAGATCTATTCAACGCCACTCCATCCTCCACCATCAATGCTCTTGGTATAATGCATTCTGTCTGTCAGTCACCTTAAACTAAATGTCCTTTTTGTATATCTACCCATAGAAAACTAGTGAGTGTTATATTTCAAAGACATTTAAAAAAAAAAAAAATGTAAATAGTCTGCTTTTACATTAAGTACCTTTTTCATCATTTCTAGAAGCAGAATGAGTGCAATGTTAATGTTAATTTAAATAAAACAGCGTACAAGTAAAGTTGTAAGAGTGCCTATTTTTCTCTCGTAGTTACATACCCAATTTTAATGGAATATATTTGCATGTCACTTTAAACAGGAGGAGCATGATTTTGGTCTTTGATAAGTAATGGAATTATTGTGCTCTGCAGGGTCATTGTCTCTGGGCCCTACTTCGATCACTCAAACTCGGGGGATAGCTCCATGGAGTCAGCCTCCCACAATGTTTCCTCCTCAGGGTGGTGTTCCACAAGTAACTGTTCCAGGACAGCCAAACACTTTTCCTCAACCATCTACCTATGGAGGCCTTCCTGTACCTGCATGGGGCCAACAAGGAGCACCTTTTGGTGCACCAGCTGTCACCCAAGCCTGGGGTCAACCAGGACCTGCAGCACCTGGCGGGCCCTGGGCCCCCACTGGTCCTGTGGCAAGCCCTTTCCAGCCAAACCAGTTTGCTCCCATGATGCCTCCTAATCCAATGATGGGTATGCAGCAGAGTGCAGTGGTTCCTCCTCGACCTCCACCCCGTCCTCCGGTGAAGGAAGATCCCCCAGCGGTCAAAAGTGCCTTTACAGCTTTGGACCCCCTAGGGGAGAAGGAGAAGAAGATTGGAAAAGATATGTTCAAAGATTTCCAAATGGTTAAGCCCCAGAAAGCAGAACAAGGATCTGATCCAAGCGCAAATGGCTCATTTGACCAGTACTTTTCTAGCAAGGTTGGCTTGGCTCAGGACGTGGCAGATCACGATGACTTTGACATAAACCAAATCTCCGTTAAATCAAATGGTATTTATCTAATTAACAGCTGTGTAAGACATAAAGCTGGGCAATCTTGATTGTTTGATAATTACAGATCCTCATTTTGTCCAGGGACCTCCAAACTTGCTCCTCAACAGGCCCCTCATAGTGTTGCAGTACCTCAGGGAGCAGGTCTCATTCCGACCCCGGCCCAGGCCACAGGGCTTTTGGATACTGCCTTCACTCCTAATCCAGCCCCTGCACTCTCAAACCCAGCTCCCACAGCAGGCTCAAACCTTTTTGATGACACTTTTGGAACTAACCCTTTTGGAGCACCACCCATGAATACAGTATGTACTTTTCAACCGCTAACAGCTTATAGTTTTAAAAAGACACTAGTTGGTAGTGTTTTTGCGACTTTTAATTTTTCTGTATTAATTCTGTTGCCTGATTTTTATCCCAGAGCACTCCAGCCACTCAGACTGCTGCCTTTGCAGATTCTTTTGGAGACCCGTTTGGGGGAAACCCTTTTGCTTGAGAAACTTTAGCACTGTTGGTGAGAAACTGCAGACACCCACTTAAATATTTCTTTACATTTTTGTGTATGTTGCATAAGTCTCTATTTAAAAAAGACAAAATAAAGTGATTTGCAGTGTTGAAATAAATATTACCTGTTCATGTACTTATTTCAGTACACTGTCCCAGATCCAGTGCTGCTGCACCAGAGGACCACACAAGCACTATATAGTTGCGATCAGCATTCTACTACATGGAAAAGAAATGTGCTCGTAAAACTCCCTTTTCTTGTATTCTGTGCTGCGCTGTTCTTATTCCCACTATATATCTGTTGTAGCCTCTCTTTCTGTGCCTTTATAACTGACCACAGATCAGCCCTTCTCCAGCCCATTCAAATGAACCCATTTCAAGTCACTCATGAATTAAGATGCACAGTTAAAGTAAGGTTCTTCTAGACAGTGTAATAGAAAAAGTGAGGGGATAAAAGATAATGATTGTTTTTGTGTACATGATTTTTCTGTGTGCAATTATCCTGAGCATTTATGATGAAGTAAAAGTGCTTAAACCTAATGATTTGTCATTAAAGAAAGTATCTGGCTTTGTATGTGTGTGAGTAATTTATTTGTTTTTTTTTAAACTGAGCAATTCTAGGTATTATGCAATGTATTTTGGCTGATGATATACTGGGTAGCTTTTTGAACATTGTTGCTCTCAGTGGGCAACCAGGTGAGACAATGAGAATGTGCTCAACTAGCGTTGCTCAAAGTTGCTTGACAAAATTTCTTCGTGTTGCCCTGTGTATCATTAGCCTAGTGTATCTGGCTTTAAATGTTTACAAGACTGAGGAATTATCTAAAACTAAGAGAAAGGCTGAAAGTACATACTGTTGTACAACAAAGTTGGTAACTATGGTGAAAGAAAGTGCACCAAGATGTGACCAGACTGCAGAGGCCATTAATGTAATGCCACTATTGCTAGTAGGCCCACTGTCATGTGCCAAGAATGTGCCATTAACCCTTTAGTTCTATTAATACAGGCAGGATGGCATCATTCTGTGTACGTCAGGTTGTAACAAGGGGGTGAAAGATTTGCCAAGCCTCTTTGTTGATGTTGGGACTGGGTAATTTGGGATAAAGGTTTTATAGACACGAACAGTATAAAAGAAGTGAGGCAATGAAATTCTGTAGCATTTCGCAAGTTGGCAAATCAAATTTCCTGTTGCTGCATCAGATATCGGAAGCAAAACAAGGTGTTTTGAAATTGTTGAAAGATGCCTCGTCTTTTATTTCAAAGAAATGGTTGCTGGGACCCCTTTCAGGAGAAGACGCAAAACCTTTTTAACCAAAACACAGACTTCCCCAGTTTCCTCAAACCAGATGAGGTTAGCTGGATTGAATCAGCAAGGAAAAGATTGGGAACATCAACCGGGCCAGGATCTATCCGTTTGCCTCTCTTAACCCCTTTGTCTGTGGAGATTCCACCTAAATCATGGACTGGGTCAGAAGGACATGTTTCTGAATCTGTGTGTGAACAAGTGGGACAGCAAAACTGGAAAATCTGTCTAGATGTCAGTCCATTTTCTCCAGAGGAGATAAACATCAAAACCAAAGAGGGATATTTGGAGATAACCGGTATGATGGCCTTTATATGTCTGGCTTTATTATTCCTAAAAACTGTATAATGCACTGCTTATGTTAATATAAGCCTATGCAAAGACATCAAATACGGCAGATCACGTTTCCTAGAGACTTTGACAGCATGTTCTTTAATATCTGTTTTTTTTTAGGGAATCATGAAGAAAGGCAGGAAAATCACAGGTTGATCTCCAGAAGCTTTACAAGAAAATACAAGTAAGGGACGTTCTCATTACATTTTAAAGTCTAGTATTGCAGCTGTACAGAATGTATGGTGTTACTCTGTCATTACTCATGGCTGATTTCGTTTTTCTTGTGTAACTCATTAGGCTTCCAGCTGACTTAGACATAAAACAGATCAACTCCATGCTGTCCCCAGATGGTGTTCTCTCAGTTGATGCCCCAATATCTGGCTCTAATATCAGTCTCCCTGGCGAGATTATCATCCCTATTCAAACAGTTACCTGCAAAATCAGATGAGCTATGCCTAACCAGTAACAAGTAGCTAAGTATTAAGTACAGGTCAGGCATAGCCTGTTTTTTATGTACAGTATGTGTGTTGAAAGTAATAAGTGTTTTCCTAATCTTTTGTTTTTGACAGCTTAACATTTGTAAATACTGGTTTTGCATAAAAAATGTAAATCTTATGAACTACCAAACATTACTATGGAGAGTTTGCCTCTTATACATTGATGTAAATACAATTATGCAATACGTAATTTGAGCTGTGTAAGAATTCCTGCAATAATCACTCCTATGTAACCACTAAGTACTAATTGATTGGGGAGAGATTTGATTTTCCAGTTAGCTTTTTCCAGGCTAGAATTAAGAAGTCCTGGGATGGGGCTTGTGTTGTGTAATGCCAAGACAATCGTATATTTGAACTGCAATTGTCTTGGAAAATCAATAAATAGGTTCTCAAACAACTAAGTCTGATCAGGAAGCAGTAGAGTAGAGCTTCGGGTCACATCCTCTAGATGGTGCTGGTATTTAAAGCTGTTGAGCTGACACAAGACACACTAACACACTGCTTGTGTGGCAGGTCATGATACAGTGAGTTATGAAACCCAAGTCCGTTCCTCTTTGGTTTCCTCCTTGGGGTGTTCAGAAATATGGAGGCCGGTTTCTCCTTAGCTCCACAGTTTTTCCTTGACTATTTTTGTTCCACTGCTTTCATCACATTACTCAGTCATCAAATGACATGTCTATGGATGGTAAAAAAAAAAAAAATCCCAGCAATGTGTTGTCAAATACTCAGCATTTTGATTGTATGATTTAATTATGCATGTAATATAAGCTGTTACTGAGGATGTACCCTTTTTACTCAAAGACTTTAAGGAGTTTTTTAGCATCTTTAAAATGTTAAAATGCATCAAAACCTGCCAAGATGTGTGCTGCTGACAGATTATCAAGCATTTGCCTATATATCTGTTATCTGAATTGTTTGCTCGGGGCATGAAACAGCTCCGTCTCTGTCATTCCTGCAGTTTTTTAAGGTATCGGTATGTGCTCATAATGATTTTCATAACAAGAGAATACAGTCAAGTGGAATATACAGCTATAAAAAGTAAAGTGACAGTAAAGATTTATTTATTTCCTGGCTCAGTGAGGCAATTATGACTTAATGCATCATCACATTATTTTATGGAGGCTGAGACTATTAAAATTCTTATGATGATTGCTGTACATGGCAGATGAAATGAAGTGCTGGAACTGGGCCTGTAATTATACACCACATAACACCGGTCACCATCATTTAACTTTGTGCGCACATGGCGGACATGCCAAAAATATGGCCAAGGGAGTTTCTAATTACATGACACGTCTTAAGTTATTCAGGAGCAAAGAGGGTGTTGAAATAGTGAGAATGCCAGGGAGCTCTGCAGGGGCCACTTTCTCCCGTCTGTGGTATGAAGATCTGTAATGAGTGTATGAAAATTTATGACACAATAAAAGTTTGGTTTGTCAACACAATTCACAATTCAGTGTTACATGCACAGCATGAATATACATAACTGTTATTTACATGTAGGGTTTTCTAGTTGTGGTTTCTTATGAATTTTCACTTGGTATACATTATGTTCAGAAGACACATATTCGGCCAGTTTAATAGCATTCTATGACATTAGGGGATTTCCCTTGATTAGATCCTTTGGAAGTAAATTATACAGATTTCCTTTACAGCACGTGCAAAGGAAAATTTTATTTTGGTTAACTTTTAGTTTGATTGCCTCACTTTTATTCACTTATTACAGCCTCAACCTACTAAAAGCAATGCATGCTGAGAATGTGCAGGGTTCAGGGCAGCACTCATTTGCCCTGCTATAAAAAAATCAGGCAAATGTTATGCTAGTGTTGATGTCGGTTTTTGAGTGAATGAAGCCATAAAAAAAGAGTTACATATATGTTTCAGGGGGGTGTATGGTTAATATTACAATATTCTTCTATTGCATGGGAAAACATCATTCCCAACCCTTAAGCCCAAATAGATTTTTTTTATTTAACAAATGTGGTATTTAGAAATAAAAATGTTTAGAATGTACTGTATTTTAAGCATATTTTACAAAATGGTTATTTTGCATTATTTATATTACACAAAATCATTGTAAAAAATCTTTAAAATGATTCAGTGATAGATGCTCTGTTAAAAAATCTGGCATTTGTACACTATGTTACAAATGTTATATGTTATAAGCTACACCTGTGATTAACCTTGGTTGTAAGTCTTTATAAAGAATGGGTCAGAAATGGTCTAACTAGCATAATTCTTTTGTAGAGATGGCACGTGATATGATATTGTTTCTAATGCAATTAAATTTATACACAAAGAAACTCTAATTCAGAATGCTTTTTGAATATGCCTATATCAGTGCCAAAGTGTGCAATTTTAATGGTTATATTTCTGTCATTGGACTGTAGCATTCTCCAACACTAAACTTATTACACAAACCAAAGTTTGACACTCCCAATCACATAACACTGTCAACATCTCTCTCTTTCTTGTTAAGTAAAGTCCATGCAAAATATCACAATATAATTTATCATAAAACAATATATTTCCATACCCATTTCTGTAACAACACTCAGGATAAATAACATTTGCTTAAGATATATATTTTTTAATATAACAAATACTTATCTTGAAGTCAACAATATCCAGTGGTGATGTTTCCGCATAGTGATAACAAAGCCTAGCATTTCTCTATATGTCTCCTTGACATTTAACAGGTACATTAAATAAGAACTAATCCATGTGTGACTAACACCAAGTCTTGGTTTCAGAGCCACTGGTGTATCATAATACATCTGTTGACATTCCATGCATCTTTTGAGGTAGTATTGAATGTCATTAAAACAAATTAGTTACATCAAGGAAATTGATTTAAACAACAAATTATATAAAAGCATATATATTGCAACTGTACATTCATGTGTATATAAACTTCACAGACAAAACAATGAAACAAAAGTACAATATTTATGTTCTGGATGAAATATATATTATATATGCAGTACAGTGAGTTGTTTCCATCTTTAGAATGATTGTCAGTGCCAAGTGTTTCACCTGGTCAATTCCTCTGACTCCCGTTTGTGCCATATTAGACATAAGTTGGCCATATTTAACTTCTGCTTGGCTGGCAGAACAAATCCAATATAAGGCAGTATGGACAGGCCCTGAAGACTGTTCAGGAGACGGCTGTGTTCGTGATTGTGGTGAGAACTATAATTTCTTGCTGCATTACTCTTTGTCATTGGTTGTAAAAAAAAAAACACTTGCAATAGATGATTACATGAAAATGGAGAGACACGTTTTATTAATAATAATTAATGTGAGATATTAAAATAGATATCATAAATGTGTGGTAGCTAATAGAAAAAATGGAGTACAGAAAAGTCACCTGAAATTTAAATCTATTACAGGGCTGCTGGGGAAACATCACTACTGCGAAGGAAAAAAAAGGTAACCAAGAAGTGAACAGCCATTTTCATTTCGAATTCACATTTTTGTCTTTTTCTATTATTTTTTTTGTTAAGTAGTTAACTGAATTGTCATAAATAATTCAACAAAAGCATTAAATATTTTGTTAGTATATAGATAATGATTACAATATGGATTGTGTATTTCAACTCACTTACCATATAGATTTTGTTGCAAATAAAATAATATGATATTCTCTTCACTGCAGTAAACCGCAGCCATGAGTACGGACGCGGAGATGGCCGTTTACGGCAAGGCTGCCATTTACTTGCGTAAGCCTGAGAAGGAGAGAATCGAGGCTCAGAACAAACCCTTCGATGCCAAGTCTGCCTGCTATGTGGTTGATGATAAAGAGCTGTACGTCAAGGGAACAATCAAGAGCAGAGATGGTGGCAAAGTCACTGTTACTACGCTTGACACTAAAGAGGTGAAATTTCAGAATTCCACAAAAACTGTTACATATTTAATGTGACATTTTTATGGCCTATCTAATAAAATGGATCGAATTTGTAGGACAGAGTTGCTAAGGAGGAGGACGTCCACCCAATGAATCCTCCCAAGTTTGACAAGATTGAGGACATGGCCATGATGACCCATCTCAATGAACCCTC
>JAUCNO010000795.1:9739580-9750164 GCA_032353835.1 Enteromius viviparus | reverse complement strand
GACGTCCACCCAATGAATCCTCCCAAGTTTGACAAGATTGAGGACATGGCCATGATGACCCATCTCAATGAACCCTCTGTGCTGTATAACCTCAAAGAGCGTTATGCCGCATGGATGATCTACGTAAGTTCTGGAGCAAAGTAAAACAGTGTTTAAGTTCATTTTGTCATTGTTGTTGCAATCTGACTGCTTCTCTGCTCTTTTCAGACCTACTCTGGACTTTTCTGTGCGACTGTGAACCCCTACAAGTGGCTCCCAGTGTATGATCCAGAAGTGGTGTCTGCCTACAGAGGCAAAAAGCGTATGGAGGCCCCACCCCACATCTTCTCTGTCTCTGACAACGCCTATCAGTTCATGTTGACTGGTAAGGCTTCACGGAAGTTAATATTATAGATTTAATTAAATGTTGCTGTATATAAAATAAATATTTCTAAAAAAAATGTTCACATTGCAATCAACAGATAGAGAGAACCAGTCTGTCCTGATTACGTAAGTATTTTCATTTCATTGACAGATTCATGTATAGATCAAATATATGGCAAAAAAAGAAAAAGAAAATAATATATATATGAAATTTATGTCTTCTGAAAAGTGTTTATGTTTTATCAATGTTTGTATTTTCATCTTTAATAAACCAGTGGAGAATCTGGTGCTGGAAAGACTGTGAACACCAAACGTGTCATCCAGTACTTTGCCACAGTTGCAGTTGCTGGTGGTGATAAGAAGAAAGAAAGCAAAATGCAGGTATGAGATAAAAACTATGACAAGTTTATTTCTTTGAAAGATATTAAAGATAAATACTGAATTACTTTAGTCTCACACAATATATGATACAGGACTTGAACTTGCAAAATGTCTGCAAACAGTGATTACACATATAAGAGAAAATAACTGAAACCCCTTCGAATACCACAGGGCTCTCTTGAGGATCAGATCATTGCTGCCAACCCTCTGCTTGAGGCTTATGGTAATGCCAAGACTGTGAGAAATGACAACTCCTCTCGTTTTGTAAGTCAAGCTATTTTAGCTTTGGTTTGTAGAGTTTTCCTTTTTTATTTTAGTTACAGTAACTCAAATGTTAATTTTGTTTAAAACAGGGTAAATTCATCAGAATTCACTTCGGTACATCAGGAAAACTGGCCAGTGCTGATATTGAGACATGTAGGTGGACGTGATTTGATCAAATTATGCATCCTGCATTTGTCTTTGTCACTCTGCATATGATTGTGACTCAAGTGCATTCTCTCAACAGACCTGCTGGAGAAGTCTAGAGTGACATTCCAGCTTTCAGATGAGAGAGGCTACCACATCTTCTACCAGATGATGACCAACCACAAGCCTGAGCTGATCGGTAGGTGCACTTATTTAATGTTTACTATATTGTGCAGATAATATTGTAAAATTCTGTCTAAAACACACGGTGTATTTTACAGAAATGACGCTCATCACCACCAACCCCTACGACTTCCCCATGTGCAGTCAGGGTCAGATCACAGTGGCAAGCATTGATGATAAAGAGGAACTGGTTGCTACTGATGTGAGTGAATGCTGTTTTTTAAAATACCAAATTCAATAGAAATACAGCTGATCACAGAGTTCATTCTTTTCTGTAATTTCCAGACTGCTATTGATATTCTGGGCTTCACTGCTGAGGAGAAGATGGGCATCTACAAGTTTACTGGAGCTGTGCTTCATCATGGTAACATGAAGTTCAAGCAGAAGCAGCGTGAGGAGCAGGCTGAGCCTGATGGCACAGAGGGTGAGACTAAATAGTACCAATGTGTGTGATCACATGCAGTGTTTTGATTTGAGAGATCCACGTTTATTTTAATGTTTTTTTTTCCAACTTATAAATTGCAGAGGCTGACAAAATTTCCTACCTTCTGGGTTTGAACTCTGCTGATATGCTGAAGGCTTTGTGCTATCCCAGAGTCAAGGTCGGAAACGAGTTTGTAACCAAAGGTCAGACCGTGCCACAGGTATGTGTAGTAATATATGTATTAACATATTTCCAGAATGTCATTTTCTTCAGCCTGAAAATCACAATTGAATGGGACTGTGTGTTTTTTAATAAAACTTCACACCATTCTTAAAGGTGTACAACTCTGTCAGCGCCTTGTGCAAATCTATCTATGAGAGGATGTTCTTGTGGATGGTCGTTCGTATCAACCAGATGTTGGACACAAAACAGCAAAGAAATTTCTTCATTGGTGTGCTGGATATTGCTGGCTTTGAGATCTTTGATGTAAGAATCTTTTATGTTTCTCTCTTTATGGCACATAGAGTTAATTTCAGCAGTCAGTAAATGTTCCTGTTTCTTTCTCCAGTTCAACAGCATGGAGCAGCTGTGCATCAACTTCACTAATGAGAAACTGCAACAGTTTTTCAACCACCACATGTTTGTGCTGGAACAAGAGGAGTACAAGAAGGAGGGCATTGTTTGGGAGTTCATTGACTTCGGCATGGACTTGGCTGCTTGCATTGAGCTCATTGAGAAGGTTTTTACTGCTTTATGAATTTATTCGTTTCCATCTTCTGTTTTTAAAAGTGTACACATTTTTATATTAATCAACATTCTTTTATAAACAGCCTTTGGGTATCTTCTCCATCCTTGAAGAGGAGTGCATGTTCCCCAAGGCTACAGACACTTCCTTCAAGAACAAGCTGTATGATCAGCATCTTGGCAAGTGCAATGCTTTCCAGAAACCAAAGCCTGCCAAAGGCAAAGCTGAGGCCCACTTCTCCCTGGTCCACTACGCTGGAACTGTGGACTACAATGTTCAAGGCTGGTTGGACAAGAACAAGGATCCACTGAATGAGTCTGTTTTGCAGCTTTACCAGAAGTCTTCTGTCAAACTGCTGGCTACTCTCTACCCACCTGTTGTTGAAGGTAATGAAAAACTGATTGTTTAATTGATTGTTCATTTAATTAACCAAAAATTGATTATATTTTGCACTCTTTTAGTTCATAACATTATGTGTATTCCTTTGTCTCTTCATCTGAATAGAGACCGGTGGCGGCAAGAAGGGAGGCAAGAAGAAGGGTGGTTCCATGCAGACTGTGTCTTCTCAGTTTAGAGTATGTCTTTGTTTGAGACCAGAATGTGAATAATGATACAACTGAAAGCAGTGACTGTACATCAGCTTGCTTGACTCTAAATCAGAGAAATTATATATGAACAATTCCGACAATGTGACTAAGAAAGCTGTAATTTTCATAAACAGGAGAACTTGGGCAAGCTCATGACCAACTTGAGGAGCACTCACCCTCACTTTGTGCGTTGCCTGATCCCCAATGAGTCCAAGACTCCAGGTAAACTTATAAAAAGCTTACATGTATTTTGACATTAACAATATTTTAAAGGTAATATATATATATATATACACTCCCAATCTCTCAGTCAAATATTTGTGGGGTATTATTATCATGCCATTTGGCTATATGTGGGTGCATAATGTCAATTTCACATATAACTACCGGTTTTCTCCCAACATATGCTGTTGATAAGAATCTGAAAAGAAAGAAGCTTTAAATAAATATTTTAACCTGCATTAATAAATCCAACTTCCCCTATAGATTAAAATTTTGTTTCATTTTCAATACAGATAGAGGTGCATCTTGGTGGCAGGGATTTAAACCTTTAACGAGACTCAAATTGAGGCAGAGGTTCATCAATCAGATTTCAGCTGGTTTATACATATTGTGTATATTATTTATCTGTATAATATAAATTTGGTTGATATACACTGCAGCAAAGCATTATCTGTTCCGCGCATAGTGCAAGCTCAATAAATAATATAAACTATGACTGGGACTGTCATATACATAACACTATAATGATAACACTATTATAATAAAATGTGAATTTTTAGTTTAGCTGTCGTGTTTCTGCACGTTGTTGTCTGAAGAACATGTCCACAGATGGAGTTCATTCAGAAAATTCAGATTCGACTGTGAAAATCCTTAGTCGGGGATACATACATACATACATATATACATATATATATATATATATATATATAAGCTCATGGTCTAAACTGTTCTTTATAGGTCTCATGCAGAACTTCCTGGTTATCCACCAGCTGAGGTGTAACGGTGTGCTGGAGGGCATCAGAATCTGCAGAAAGGGCTTCCCCAGCAGAATCCTCTATGGTGACTTCAAGCAGAGGTAACAGGGGCCACATGAAAACACTATTTAATGTATAATTAATTGAAAGCTCTTAATTAGGCAATATGAACTATTTTGATTGATCTTCAACAGATACAAGGTGCTGAATGCCAGTGTAATCCCAGAGGGACAGTTTATTGACAACAAGAAGGCTGCTGAGAAACTCCTGGGATCCATTGATGTTGATCACGATGAGTACAGATTTGGACACACAAAGGTTCATATTTTGCTTTACAGAATTTAAAACATTTAATGATCATTATCTATTTTTATGCTTATTCAGATTAAATCTATTTTGTTTTATTTGTTATTAATTCAGGTGTTCTTCAAAGCTGGCCTTCTGGGTACTCTTGAGGAGATGCGTGATGAGAAATTGGCTGCTCTGGTCACAATGACTCAGGCTCTTTGCCGTGGATACGTTATGAGAAGGGAGTTTGTGAAGATGATGGAGAGGAGGTAAGGAATGTCACAAATGAAAATAATATCAACAACACCTGTGTGAATTGTAAATAATGATTATAGCATTTAATAATGAATTTTTCCCAGGGAGTCCATTTACACCATCCAATACAACATCCGCTCATTCATGAATGTCAAACACTGGCCATGGATGAAGGTTTACTACAAGATTAAACCTTTGCTGAAGAGTGCTGAGACTGAGAAGGAGCTGGCAGGCATGAAAGAAGACTTTATAAAATGCAAAGAAGATCTTGCCAAGGCTGAAGCCAAAAAGAAGGAGCTTGAAGAAAAGATGGTGTCACTGCTGCAAGAGAAAAATGATCTGCAGCTGCAAGTGGCTTCTGTGAGTTTACCTAAGTAAAGTAACAGAGTTTTGCCTCCATTAAAATGTATCAAAGTGATTTCAAGTGATATAGCAATCTATTTTCCTAACAGGAATCTGAGAATCTCTCAGATGCTGAGGAGAGGTGCGAGGGTCTGATCAAGAGCAAAATCCAGCTTGAAGCTAAACTCAAAGAGACAACTGAGAGACTGGAAGATGAAGAAGAAATCAATGCTGAACTGACAGCCAAGAAGAGGAAACTTGAGGATGAGTGCTCTGAGCTGAAGAAAGACATTGATGACCTGGAGCTCACCTTGGCTAAAGTGGAAAAGGAGAAACATGCCACTGAGAATAAGGTTTGGGATTAAGTTGGTTTAAAATTAATCTCTGCTTCATATGATAATATGGAATATTAAAATGAACTTATTTGGAACAAAAAAAAAACAGGTCAAGAACTTGACTGAGGAAATGGCATCTCAGGATGAGAGCATTGCCAAGCTTACAAAGGAGAAGAAAGCTCTCCAAGAGGCACACCAGCAGACCCTGGATGATCTTCAGGCAGAGGAGGACAAAGTCAACACCCTGACCAAATCCAAGACAAAGCTTGAGCAGCAAGTTGATGATGTGAGTTAATAACTGAACATGTCAATTAATCATAGAATTATTACAATTTTTTTTGTTTTGCTTTTTTTCTGCTTTTGAATATTTTACAAATCTTGTTTATAATGTACATTATCCTGTAGCTTGAGGGTTCCCTTGAACAAGAGAAGAAGCTCCGCATGGACCTGGAGAGAGCCAAGAGAAAGCTTGAAGGAGACCTGAAATTAGCCCAAGAGTCTATCATGGACCTGGAGAATGACAAGCAGCAGTCTGAGGAAAAAATTAAAAAGTAATTAAAACATGAAATCTTTTAGTGAAAACTTTTTTTTGTTGTCTTATTGTTTTACAAACTACTTGTTATTGAACACCCACAGGAAAGACTTTGAAACAAGCCAGCTGCTCAGCAAGATTGAAGATGAACAATCTCTGGGTGCTCAACTCCAGAAGAAGATCAAGGAGCTTCAGGTATGGTTTTGCGAGACTATTGTTAAATACCACAATTATTTTAACAAAATTTAGATTACTAAAAATTCTGATTAACTACTTGCCAATTTAGGCTCGCATTGAGGAATTGGAGGAAGAGATTGAGGCTGAGCGTGCTGCTCGTGCCAAGGTTGAGAAGCAGAGAGCTGATCTCTCCAGGGAACTTGAGGAGATCAGTGAGAGGCTTGAGGAGGCTGGAGGAGCCACTGCTGCTCAGATCGAGATGAATAAGAAGCGTGAAGCTGAATTCCAGAAGCTGCGTCGTGATCTTGAAGAGTCCACCCTCCAGCATGAAGCTACCGCTGCTGCCCTCCGTAAGAAACAGGCAGACAGTGTGGCCGAGCTGGGAGAGCAAATCGACAACCTCCAGCGTGTCAAGCAGAAGCTTGAGAAAGAGAAGAGTGAATACAAAATGGAGATTGATGATCTTTCCAGCAACATGGAGGCTGTTGCCAAAGCAAAGGTTGGCGATTGTTATTTCTAAAGAATCTAAAACAATAATATAAAAAAAAGAGTTTTTCAAACATCTAATGACTTCTTGATTTTGCAGGCCAATCTTGAGAAGATGTGCCGCACACTTGAGGACCAACTTAGTGAAATTAAGTCTAAGAATGACGAGAACCTTCGCCAGATAAACGACCTCAGTGCTCAGAGAGCAAGGCTTCAAACTGAAAATGGTAAACAAAAACAATCACAAAGAAATGTACAAAAAGTTCTAGTTGCAATTGTTAGTAATAATAATAGTAATTGAGAACAGTTATTGAGTAATTGCAAATGGTTGATATTTACAGTGTTTATTAACATGACAGCCGTCTGTGTGTCCGTGCTTCTTGTGTATCATGCTTGTAGCAAACGAAAATATTATGCATCTGAAGATGACAGCACTCAGCTAGCTCTGCATATGCTTTGTTTAGCGAACGGCTGAAATCAGCTGCGGTTTCAGTTGAAACACAGATATGTTGCTTATCTGAAGCCCTGTTTACAGTAGTGTGTTTTTTTTTAAAACGCATAACTTTTGCTACGGTTACACCTATCATTAACCCTAATCTGGCGTTTTCCACTTTTGAAAACGGACACTTTTTAAATGTTGTTTTAGTTTGAAAACTCTGGAGTAGGTTTAACGCCAATGTAAACGAGGATCTTTTTCATTTTAAAATGCCGTTTTAAAAAGAAAACACACTGGTGTAAATGGGGCATAATTTTACATGCAAGCACAGCTTTTGTCATTATGTAGCCTTTTTGATTTTATCAGACGACATTTCGATTAGGCTACAAATAAAAAATTTTGTGCGGATTAACATCTTGGAAGGTAGAGCTGGTTATGTAGTTTAAATAGGCCTACGTCACTATTCAGTCGCTATTTCATATTCATCCTGTTTTATAAGAAAGGGAAACAATATCAATGAAAACAGATTTATTAAGAATTTAGCTGCATCAAAATACAGTATGTGGACACAGAGAAGCGAAAATGTAGCCTAAACAGGTTTGTGTCAGTAAATATAATATACAGAACTGTGCAAAAGTCTCAGGCCACTAGCATTTTCACCACCAAAAAACAAAATGGTTATAATTTGGTTATTTCTATCTTTTAGTCTGTCTCAGTTTATTCGGTTACTTCATGTCATTCCAGACAGACTGAAAGATGATCAGATCAGATCTCTGTATGGAGCACTGGCTGTTGTCAGACTCCTTGTGTAGACAATAATATCACTGCATTGTTACAATTAATGACAAAAATAATGTTTGGAAATGTAAACTGATATTCCGCTACAGCAAAAGATAATAATTACTGACTTAAAACCTTCTTTTCTGTTTGTTTTTAATGCTGGTGAAAATACTAGTGGCCTAAGACCTTTGCACAGTACTGTGTAGTAATTTATACTTTCGACTACTTCTTGCATCTCAACTGTAAATCAGTTGCTATTTCGTGGTCTATAACATGAAATAATAAAAGTGTCTAAATGAATAAATGTTAATGAAAGAATCCCATAATAATATGTACATGAAAAATGTAGAAACACTGGACATAACTATGTGGCAGCATTGTGCAGCAGCAACTAACAGTAAATGTGTACAAAAATATAGGGCCCCATTCCTATTTTTGCCCCTGTATTTGAGTATGGTGTACTATAATTTCAGATGAAGCACACATATTTAAGTTTTGCTTTCATATAGTTTGTTTTCTTTAATTAACTTACAAAGCTTAAACTGACACACCGAATCAATCTGAACAGGTGAGTTTGGCCGTCAGCTGGAGGAGAAAGAGGCTCTGGTTTCTCAGCTCACCAGAGGCAAACAAGCTTTCACTCAACAAATTGAGGAGCTTAAGAGGCAGAATGAAGAGGAGGTTAAGGTAATAGCATCAACACAAACCCATAATTTTCACTTACTATGCAGCAAAGCTAATATTATGTGACTTTGTCTCCTAGGCTAAGAACGCACTGGCCCATGCTGTGCAATCAGCCCGTCATGACTGTGACCTGCTCCGTGAGCAGTTTGAGGAAGAGCAGGAGGCAAAGGCTGAGCTGCAGCGAGGAATGTCAAAGGCCAACAGTGAAGTTGCTCAGTGGAGAAGCAAATATGAAACTGATGCCATCCAGCGCACAGAGGAGCTTGAAGAGGCCAAGTATGAAGATCACAAAGAACTGATTAATATGTGTTATTACGGAAAAAGATGTTTCTGTTAAAACTGATGTTTACAAATGCATTACAGGAAGAAGCTGGCTCAGCGTCTGCAAGAGGCAGAGGAACAAATTGAGGCTGTGAACTCCAAATGTGCCTCTCTGGAGAAGACCAAACAGAGACTCCAGGGTGAGGTGGAGGACCTCATGATTGATGTGGAGAGAGCCAATTCTTTGGCTGCCAACCTTGACAAGAAGCAGAGGAACTTTGACAAGGTAAGAAATTTGAGTTTATATGATTATGATAATTCCTTCTAAATTACTGCTGAAATGGGCTTTGTTGAAAATGTTTTAAACAAATTTGACCTTAACATATCTTCATCAAAGGTCCTGGCAGAATGGAAGCAGAAATATGAGGAAGGTCAGGCAGAGCTGGAAGGTGCCCAGAAAGAGGCTCGTTCACTCAGCACTGAGCTGTTCAAGATGAAGAACTCCTATGAAGAGACTCTGGATCAGCTGGAGACCCTCAAGAGAGAGAACAAGAATCTGCAGCGTAAGAATGAAACATTAAAAAGTGAACATATATGACTATTAAATGTATAAGAAATAAGATTATATTTTTCTTTTCTATAGAGGAGATTTCAGATCTGACAGAGCAGTTGGGTGAGACTGGTAAGAGCATCCATGAGCTGGAAAAGGCCAAGAAGACAGTGGAGACTGAAAAGGCTGAGATTCAGACCGCCTTGGAGGAGGCTGAAGTGAGTATCTGGAGATTGATATGTAAATCATTCTAGAACCATTATAATGTATTTTTAATGTATATTTTCAATCTCTTCATAGGGCACCCTGGAGCATGAGGAGTCCAAGATTCTCCGTGTCCAGCTTGAGCTTAACCAGGTCAAGAGTGAGATTGACAGGAAGCTTGCAGAGAAGGACGAGGAGATGGAGCAGATCAAGAGGAACAGCCAGAGAGTCATTGAATCCATGCAGAGCACTCTGGACTCTGAGGTCAGGAGCAGGAACGATGCCCTGAGAATCAAGAAGAAGATGGAGGGAGACCTCAATGAGATGGAGATTCAGCTGAGCCATGCCAATCGCCAGGCTTCTGAGGCCCAGAAACAACTCAGGAACGTCCAGGGACAACTCAAGGTAGACTTCTATTTGGTTTTGGGTACATTAATACATTTGTATAATCAAATCTAGGTTTAGTAAAGACCAACAGAAAACTTATTTTAATGGTGTTCTTACATGCAGGATGCCCAACTGCACCTTGATGATGCTGTGAGAGGACAGGAAGACATGAAGGAGCAGGTGGCAATGGTGGAGCGCAGAAACACTCTGATGCAAGCTGAGATTGAGGAGCTGAGAGCTGCTCTGGAGCAGACAGAGAGAGGCCGCAAAGTGGCTGAACAAGAGCTGGTGGACGCCAGTGAGCGTGTTGGGCTGCTGCACTCTCAGGTAATGGCATGTTGTGTTTACTATGAAATATATTTTACAATGAAATTAAGGCAATTGAAAACTTAATTTTAAATATTCATACGGTTGCTTTCCATGTTGCAGAACACAAGTCTCCTGAACACCAAGAAGAAGCTTGAGGCTGACCTTGTTCAGATCCAGAGTGAGGTTGACGACACTGTACAGGAAGCCAGGAATGCAGAGGACAAGGCCAAGAAGGCCATCACTGATGTGAGAAACAGTAGCTGCCTAATGATTCACAAAGACTTGTGTACTTAAAAATATCAAACTAATATTCATCTATATTACTGCAAAAGGCTGCAATGATGGCAGAAGAGCTCAAGAAGGAGCAGGACACCAGTGCTCACCTTGAGAGGATGAAGAAGAATCTGGAGGTGACAGTGAAGGACCTGCAGCACCGTCTGGATGAGGCTGAGAATCTGGCCATGAAGGGAGGAAAGAAACAACTCCAGAA
>JAUCNO010000795.1:9696915-9731770 GCA_032353835.1 Enteromius viviparus | reverse complement strand
CAGTCCGTAGTTGTCGGTAAGCTTGACGGGCTAGCAACAGTAACTAAGGGGGGCGTGGCTTTTGCGAAAGGTCAATTTGTCAAAGTGAGGTCATATGAATGAGCCACCTTGTAAAATATGTACGAATTGCCATAAGACTGGGCTGGTAAAATCAGGTTCTGCTGTCACACGGACAATTTACCAGGCTCGTAACTAGCTCTCTGGGCCTTGAACGTGGCAGTTGCATTGTGGTCTATGCAGAATCAGAAAACTCTTGAATTTCATTAAACATATATTAATTTGTGCTCTGAAGACGAATGATGGTCTTAGAGGTTTTGAATGACATGAAGGAAAGTAATCAATGGAGAATTTTAACTTATGGGTGAACTACCCTTTGAACACATCAAACGATAATGTAATCCGACCTTTAAATCAAGGCCCTGATTGTAACTGCTAAAGAAATGGGAAACATTTACATTTAAGTACAAAACTCCATACAGGGCATTTAGAAAAGTAAAAAACAAAAAGATCTACTAATGCATTTTTGTTCCCATAGAAAGTCCATGGGAATTGGGAGAGCCATTACAGGTCAGATCTAAATGAGCTGTTTCAGAGGCTGCCTACAGTGACAGCTCACACCTTATAAATATTTAAATCCCACATGATAGAAAATCTAGAACTAAGTGCACTGCAGTTAAGAACAGGATAAGAGAGGAATACATGAAAAAATATGCTCCTGGCCAGCACCAGACTTCTTCTACAGGAGTCAAACTTCTTTATTATGTAGGCCAAAATATTTTCATTCAGCTAGTATCATTATTTCAAATGTGACAACAGCATTTGGAAAATTTACCAAACTTATGCAACAAAGAAACAAGTGTATAGCTGGTTTTGAGTTTTTTCTTTGCGTATTTCACTGGTAAAATGAATTTATTTATTGGAGAGTTAACAAACGTTATGTGCATTTGAATGGATAAATTACAATGCATATGATAAATGTAATACAAAGCTGATGTCATAAATAAAAGCATGTCATGAAAATAGCTGTTCATTCATAAATTTGTACGACCTTACTTTCACGCTGTGGAGATGCAAAAAGGAAGACTGAAGACAATGAGTGCAGTGCTGAAAAAAGGCAGGGCTACATAAAAAAAATACTCCTAATGTGACTGGTGTGTATTGATGGTAACTGCAATGTAAGCTGTTTTACTGTGACATTTTGACATTTTTAAAAACGTGTGCTACACTAAAGGTCAAATGCAGGCTTGAGATAAGGGCATGTCATATATTTTTGTATTAAGTGGAGTTCTAGACAGGCGCTCCTCTGTAAATCCCATTAGCTTGCCACAGGGTACAAGCATACTCCAAATTTCACACATTTTCAAGACCAGATTGCGCTGGGTCATAGAAGAGGAAGCAAAATTATTCATCAGATCATTACCCTATATCCCCATTTTTAAAAACACAAATGTATACAATTTTATACAAATTAATTTGTATATTTGTTTATATGATTGTGTATATATCTCTCTTCCTCTCTTTTCGTGTGCAGAGATCAGACAGCTGTTAAAGGCAGTCGCTTCTCTAAAACACTTCCATCCGCTTCACATATTCATAAGTACAACACAAACACATTAAGTTACTTGCAGCAAGCAGAACATTTCCACCTTTCAACCTGAGGAAGGTCTCATTTTGCACGTACCATTCCACCAATTAAAGTGTGACATTGTTTCATGGCAGCGACAAGATTAATCGTGTGACTGTAGCTTGCTGAATTAGATATATCGGGGCTCTTGAAATACCCCTTTCAAACTGGTCTTTCCTAAGGATTGCCATATTAATCTCCCCCTCTTTTCATTCTTCGGCGGGGAGCTCATCTGCTCCGTCCCTGTGTGCCATGAATCAAGCATTTGTGACTTGCATACAGAGGAAGCTTCCTCGGGCTGTTCTCTCATGGTAATCCCTGACAAACGTCTGCTTCCCAAAGAAACTCACAGTTAGCCTGGTATTTTTGGCGGGTTATGACGCACACAGCAGGAGACAAGCAACCTTGTCCATGTTTTGAGAGGCTGACTGGACTTCAGGGCTAACATTTGACCTTGGGGAATTCATTAGTACATTTAAAGAGATAATAAAAGCATATTGGCCCACTGTTGCAGATCTTTCAGGGAAGCAGAGGGTTCTTTTACAATGCCTTTGAGGCAATTGATCTGTCTTTTTGCTTCCCAAACGGCCTCTTAAGAGAGATGATGAATGCAACAAGGAAGGTGGATGACAAAGAATGGTGAAACAGTTGTACAAGCAAACACCAATAAAAACTGCCCTACATTAATATCATCAGAACAATTAATCAGCACACACAGTCACAGGGGAGAGCGCCTTCTTTTCGCTTGCTGAATTCAAGGTCAACCCTATAATATATCAATGGATCACTCCAATGTTAAGTGTTCTGTGTTGTTCCTTAGATGAGTGAAGGGGGTATAAAGGGGGATGCTCGCCTATAGGATAAATAGGAAAAATTAAATAGGCAGTATAAGGCTGCTTTTAGTAAAAGTGTAATTGCTTCAACACAGTATAACAACTCAAAGAGCTCAGTTCAGCTCCTTGTGAATAAACCATGAGGTTTGTCCCCAGGGTCACCTTGCAGGAAACAATAATGGTCAGACCGCAGTATAAACTCCTGGTTGAGAAGGATGGGTTGAATCTACACAGACAATGGCTAGCATAGTGGATCCTTGAGGACAATGAATTAGCCAAAAGTTTTAAAGCCACATAATAGAATACTGCAGTGCAATTTACCTTCTGACAGAAGAGAGCCTGAAGAGCTTCCTTTCTGTCCATTAGGTCAAGGTTTTATGTTGACATTGTCTTTGTATAAGAGCATCTAAAGCGGCGCACAATAGCTTGCCTGAAAGAAAGAGGAACATCTGAAAAATGTAGTCAATTATACACATAACCTTGCAATGGGAAAGATCGGAGAAATTGGCACCATTAATATTGCATTGTTGTTCACATTGAAAATAACACTGTACCCAGAATATTTAATACATTTTAGTGTTATGCACCATGGTGTAGCACTGTTATGGTTTAAAGATGTTAGTTCACCCAAAAAGGAAAATTCGGTCGTTAATTACTCACCCTCATGTTGTTCCAAATCTTGAAGGCATTTGCTCATCTTCAGAACATTAAGATGTTTTTGATGCAAATAATGTAACTATGCAATTAAAGGCTATGGAATGTGGGATGTGCTAGAGTAAATGACAGGAAATTCAATGTCAATCCATTCAAAAAAATCACAGCATTGAAAAAAAGGCAAGTCACCTTCTCTGAGGGTGACCTGCAGGCACTGACGCTGACATAAATGTAACTAGTATTTTATAAAAACCATTTATCAAATTCAGATGACCTAATCTGTCAACAAAGTCATCCGGAATCCTTTTAAAGGTGGGTAATTGAGTCTTCTTAAAAGGTAAAGTGCATTGAGGCATGTGGAGGCAGTGCATATACAGCTTTCAATGTTTCCATGTCTCCAATTCCAACCAAAAACACTCTTTTGAAATCGTTTTCTCAGCTGACCAAGCCTTGAGAAAATTATTTTAATTCTATGCATTAATTTACAGTTAACCAGCTGTGGATACATTTATACATAATATAGCAAGACCAAAGCAAAAACTTTATATGTGTTAGCCAGAGGTACAGGGTCAAAGGAGTTTGAAAAGGACATATTGTCAAGTCAGTCCTGCTACATAGCTCTCGTGGGTGAGCAAAGATATCACGTCTCTCACTACATGAGAGGCTTGGGAGAAACTCCCGTCAGGTTTCGGAAACCTCAGACAGAAACGAGAGCAGAATGTAAATGGCTTCTTTACTCTTACTGGTGAGAATTTTCTATTATACCGGTGAGCCAAAAACGGATTTGTGCCAAGATATCTGCAAGAACAAACAAACAGAATTAGACAGATGCTGCTGAGCTTTTCTCAAAGACTGATGTTTAATAAACTGCTACACCTTGATTTATTTTCTCATGTTTGCTCTTTTTTGTTAGTGCAACGTGCAATATAGAGCATTTTTGTATATGGATACATACTGTCCTTTGGTGCGAAGGCTATAAAATCTATTAAATGCACTCTACACTTTTAAAGTACTTCATTGGCATCTGTAGTTTAGTGAAGAACCTCTAATGTCCATGGAAACTTTGTGTTGCACTATAAGTCATTTGAAGTGAAAAAAAAAAGTTTCTTTAGATTTTGAAAATGTTCCCCACACAAAAATGGTTCTTTAAAGACTGTCCACTGTCCAAAAAGGCCCAAAAACGATTCTTCTATGGAATCACCAAAGGTTTGGAAACTTACTTTTATATGGTATGGTATTTCCCATTTAGTATAATGACGAAATGTGCTTGATGATGGAATTTAGTTGTATTTGAAAACCAAATTAAAGGTTTATGGGACATATGTTTTTGATACTGTTTTGATCACTAAGAACACGGCTGCAGGTCTTCTGAGACGTCTTTATGAACTTGTATCTGTTCTGGCCTTTGAGCTTAATGTCACTACAGAGAATACTCTTGACCTTTTGTAGTAGGTAAGAGTTATGAGACAACTATATTACTCTTTTCTTCTTTGTTCTTCTGTGTTCTATTCAGTTCCTATAAATATTTATGACTGACATTTCTGCAGTGCTTAAAATGTATTTAAAGCTTACAAAGCTTTAAACAATACCAACATATGAAACCGAACGACAATATGGTACTTTGAGAATCCGTATAAATCAGATAAAGAACTTCGAAAATGAAACTGATTGATACTTTGCATAAATTTACCACTTCAGAGAGATGTGAGTAATCGGGTCAAACTGCAGTTGTCCTTTTCATGTGATATCTCTCTACGAGAGTCAGATCAGCAGCCCTCTCTCTTCTCAGTCTCCAGGAATAGCGCCACTTCCCTTAAATGCTATTAGCAGACAGATACGACAGAATGGAGGAAGGCTGATACAATTATTGTGCGATTCAGACCATCCACAGTCTTTCGGCCTTGACTGTTTACAGGTCAAATTCTGATGCACGTGCACGCACACAAGGAATGGTTTGAGGTTTTCTGATTTTCCGTCTTATTTAGCCACACACACAACTGTCAATATGTCCAGTCCTCTCTAGGGTGGTCCATATTGTGCTCTGGCTGGTGCAGCTATCATCCAACATTAATTGAACTCAGGGACACTGAGGACTTTTTGGGCATGGTATTTCACGCCATCCTGATAGGACACCAGGAGAGCAGGAGGAGAGAATTGCTTTGAAGTGATTCATTTGTGGAGGACACCGCGCCATACATCACCAATGCCACACTGAGTATATGAGTTTTCACTGGGTCTCTTACACGGTCTAAGCTTTAAGTCTCGCTAATCTTTTGTGACATTGTTTATCTTGCACTTGATTTGTTTTAGAAGCTGGAATCAATGGCACGTTTTGAAAAACATCTTAAATGTATAATTCAAGCAACTGCATCTACAGTACATAAAAATGCCACAACTTTAATTTTAACCAGAATATAGCAATAAATCCACTCATCCACAAATCCACAATACATTTCAAATGTACCAGTCATTGACTGCACTTTATATTACAGGCTGTTCCTGGGTCGTTTAATATAGATAAGGCCCCTTTTCACATAATGTGATGACGTTTTTTTTTTATAGCTGTGATTCTTAATATTAGCGTTTCCAAAACAACAGTTTTTTCTCCTTTATTGATCGTTTTCTCTCTTCAAAAATCACAGAAATGCTGTTCTGATTTTCCTCTCTTTTGTTAGTAGAGCAAAACTAAATATTTGTTTTCTTGCATTGACCGATACAGAAATTCCCCCAACTTCCACTTATGTTTATGTGAAACATTTCTAAAAATAGAAAGCATATCTGAAATTCATGTTTTCAATCAAGCTAAACAATTGATCTACTCCATTGTAAAGGTTAGCTTACCCCCCCTTCCACATGTAAATGAGAGGGCACTATTGAAGTCAAATAACGAGGCCAGCAGTGTGTGGTTACACCAGATGTGTAAAGAGATTAGATGAGCCTGAATCAAAGTCAAGGCCAATCTGATCTGATCAGCTTGATGAGAACTGTACACCAGCTCCACCAACTCTAAATAAATTATTGTAACAGGTGAAGTGTTCTAATTGCATCATGAAGACATTTAGAGACTGTGGGGGTCCTGTAGGACCTCAGAACTCAAGTGAGCAAAACACAGAGCCGGCAGTAAACAAGGACGTTCAAGGACGACATCCAAGCTGTGATATCTGCACTGAGGCAGCAGCGCTCATAATGATGACAGAAACAATTTCACCCACCAACACAATCTTCTTATGGTTTACTTGATGTTGTCTTCAATGAGAACTACAGGGCAGTTAATAGTAATGAAAGCCTCAGAGAGAAATTCCTCTTGAGGTTAAGATTAGTTCGGTTGTTGAGTATTTAGTATGGAGACGTTTGGGGAATTTGTTCTTCTGCATTTGTATACACATTCACAAAATACTTTTGTTGTTCAAAAATTAAACATACAATCTGAATTATTATAATAATATTTGATTTAACAAATCAGTGTTCATCCTATAATGTGGTGGCAAGAAACTTACTGCAATAACTGAAAGTTACTATTGTTTAGACGTGATTAATGTATGACCTGATTGACCTTTAATAAAATATTCACAAAAATATCCCGAAGATAAGGGGGCTTTCAGAGACAGGACGAACATTTCTTATTTCAATATGTCAGACTGATTTCATGCCATGACTGATTGGACACTTATTTGCATTATGTCATAGTTCTGCTCTCCTGGGAGGCATAAATATCTTTAGCTGAGCACATTAGTTGATAAGTTTATACATTCACCAGGAATCTTATGCAAAATACATTTTTAAATAAAGCACCTCACTTCCCGAGTGATATCTATCATATGTTCAGTGACCTGAGGTGGGTTGATGCATTATGTGAATAGTTACAGTGTACATAAAACAGGCTAAATAATTACAATTAGGACACCCAGCTTGCCAGAGTCAAACCAGAGGAATTAGGTCAAACTAAAATTATTATAGCTTAAATTATTAGAGCATATTTCACATTATCAAGACTCTATTTAATAGGTTAATTTATCTGAGTCGCCTTTGTTTGATATAACCCAAATCATTACTGGTTTGAAATGAATCATTGCCCTCCACATGACACTATCTAAGTCATAAATCTCAAGCAAATATGCCTTAGTGGAACTGTTTGTAGTGGGAAATTTAATTCAGAGAAATACATTAAAATTTTGTTGACAAAAGACATTAGACCAGAATAGGAGGTACAAGGAGAGACGAAGATTATTTTTATACTCTTGAGGCAGTGCATGACATACAATGCTTATATTTAGTTTTTTTCCGCTCCGCATTAAAATTTCAAGATGACCACAATAAATATTTACTTGATTAAAATGTATTTACTTATTTAAAGTTTAAGTAAGAATATACATCAAGTTCAAATTAATCTAGTTCTATCATATATTATGGACACCTTCTGCTCAATAGATTCCTAAGCTGTCTCTCTTGATAAAACTGATTATATTCTGAACACATGTGGATTTTTATTAAAAAAAAAAAAAAAGCAACAATGAACAGCCATCCGTGTAAATGCCTCTCTAGGCAATTACAAAGCCAATCAATATTCCCAATAGCGTTTGGGACAGTAAACGGTTACAATGCAATACAGGCTGCATTTATGAGGTTTTGAAGTATCTCTCTCTGCTCTGTTAGTTTAACAGATTGCATTTTTCATGCTGTGAAATATGGTACCGCGTTGTTTTATCAATTATGTTTTTCTCTGATGCCAGCACAATTGTCACCAAGTACCGATCTATCAGCCAAAGACATAGGATAACGTTTTGGTGCATTATTTTAGTGCAATCAAAAGTCGCTATGGCAGAGTGATGAACATTAAAACAGACTCTTCCATTCCAGTCATGATATTGTGCCTTTCTTTTGATCCACTTTGCTCTAGTACCAGACACTGTTAGGAGGACCAAAGAGATAAAGGAATTTAGGAGATTTAAAGAGGTTGTGAATTAAAACACAAACCACGTTATTTGCAATTAAACAAAATCAATACATACATCTCCACTAGGAGTGAAAAAGAAAATAAGAGCACTCTGCTCAGGAAACTTTGTGTGTTTTTTCTTTTCAAAGTTTTAGATGTTAAACCTCTACAGAGAGCAGCTTAAATCAGTAATCCCACTGTTATCCTGCCCTTGACCAAGACACATAACCTCAGATCATTATAAGAAATTGATCTGGAATATAAATCTATTTGTATTAAAAGGGAACTGCTAAATGGCAAGTTTCTCAGTCACATGTAGTAAAGTAACTTCACCATATTCAAAAACACGCTAACAACGCTTTCTGTTGGCAATTGTCAGATGGACATTTGACTTGAGAGACATGGGGAAAGAGTCAGGTGCAGTAGAGAGAGACCAGTGCTGAGACAAGCTGTCAAACAGTCCAACACCACAAGCTGAGAACTCAGACAGGGCAGCACTTTCTCGACTTTTTTGAATAATGAGCTGCTGCAAGCCTTCAACAAATGCAAAACAATATAGTCATAGGAGCCTTGCGCACAATTTCTCTAAACTGTATACTTTTATCCAATAAATGAGCTCATTTCAGATGTGATGCCTGCTACGGGTCTCATAAATGTTGTAATGGGGGCAACAAATTACTAAAAAAAAAAGAAAAGAAAAAAAATCACTACATAAATAGAAAGGATCCAGCTGGGAGAACATCCAGCAACGTTATTTGACATCATAACATGATGTTTAATTTGTAAAAGAGTGCTTGTGGAATAATTGAAAAACAACATTACTCAATGCCAAATTAGAAAGGCATCATCGCATCATCTACAGTGCATAACATCATCAAAAGATTCAGAGAAACTGAACAAAGCTGAAGACATTTGTTGGATCCCTGTGATCTTCGGGCCCTCAGATGATATTTATCGGCATGATTCTGTCTTTAACAATAGTAAATGGTCAGTGATGCTCAGGCTTCTTCAGACTGTTTAAAAAAAAAAAAGGAATAGATGCACCATGGTAAACTAGGACACCCTGTACTATTTTGAGACCTGTAGCATTTTGTGCATGAAACTGTAATTTCTCAGTTTGTGGTGCTATCTAAGTACTGTTGACTAAAATAATGGCCCATTTGATGTGAAATTCCTTTTTTTCTTCTTTATTTTATTAAAAAAAAAAAAACATTTCTAAAATTTGGGTTGTAAAGGCTGCATTTAAAGTTATAATCCATAAGTATACACAAGCACACATCTTTTAATAAAACCTGACCTTCTTGAGCAGTTAAAAGGAAAGAAATATAGCACTTCCCATGTGCTGCACTAGGAATGGACATTTGTTGCCAATTTTCATGCCTGTTAATTTAACCTCAATAGAAATCATTCAGAGCTGCAAAGAACATGGCTTTGTAAGCCACACTTCACCTATTTTTATGACCTATAGTCCTTTATTCTGCCCTATAGTAAAAGTTTATTTAATTTATTGTAAAGTAACTTTGGAAAATGTTAACTTTGGTTTCCCCAAATGCAATAAATATTGAGTAACAGAGATGCAATTTTGAAAACAAAGCCACTTTTCCAGCAACTATTATTTTTTATCAAAACGTAAACAAACTCACCTGTCATCTCATATTATCATATATAAGCTATACATTTTACCTAGGCGTTACAAATACGACTAAAGTTATTAGAACAATTTTATGGTTTAACACGGTGACACTGTTGTACACACGGTGTACACTAAAAAGTGTATCAGCTATATTAGTCTAGAATACTTAACGATATAAGGCCATATGCGCTTCCACGAAAATAGGCTATGGAAATATAAATAAACTGGTATTAAAACTACTACTTCGGCTCGCTAAGTTACGACCAACAACAAAACTTCAGAAATAAAAAGCTTTAGGAAAATTCTGTTCTGATTGAAAGCGGCCTTTGGTATGTTACTCGCGTTTGAGCGCGCGCGTATGGTGTAGGCGAGTGACTTTGGCTGAAGGTACACGCATCAGGCGACCGCGCATTCGTGGATCAGACCTCACCGAGGACGCAGCTGAGCACAGCTCTCTTAGATTTTTGATTAGCATCTCGAATTTGCGCGAGTCAATTAACATCAGTGATTTCTAGTAAGCTAAAAGAACGCGTTTATTTGTCGTTTTGTAACGGAGGATCTATGTTGTTCATGTGCTTTGTCGTTTACTTCAAAGCAAGCCACATTTTCTGCTACCTACCTAATGGACAAAAACAATTTAAATGTTAGATATCACGGTGTTTGGAATGCTTCAGCATATTATGATTTGCTCAACTCGAGACCGTTCGACTACCTGTAGGATTGCATCAAGCGCGTGAGGGAGGCGGTGATGCCCAGGAGGTAATGCGCATTAGTATAATGTGACACAATTCGGGGTTTTTTCACTCGAGCTGAGGTTTCGGTGCACATCCTGCACATTTGTACCCGGTGAATGTTAGCTAATGGAACCACCTTAATCTCAAGGAGAGCCGACGGCACGTTGTTTTCGAACAGGCGTTGGGATGCTCTGCGTTTATCCTTCAAACCCAGTTGAAGATGTACAGAATACGAGGACATTTCCAGCAATATATGCGTACCTGAACCTCACAAGCTCCCTCTGAATGGCAATACTTGAATGTTTGAATTTGTGAAATCATATGGCAATAGTTTTTGCACCTGATCCGAAGCAATCCGCAATCGATCGAATGAATGATCATTCCCGCATGAGTGTGCAGAGTGACTAATCGCACCTGGACCACAATAAGACAGGATGGAGACGAATCAGGCACGCGTTTTGATTGCTGGCTTTGAGCTAGCAGTAAGCGCGCTGTAGTAAAGTTGCAGCGGCCGAACTACAGGTGCTTTATGAAGATCAGGACACAATCGTTAGTTTGCCCTCGCAGAAATGCCAGTGCGTGCTGTGACTTCCAGGTTCATGTACAGGGGACTTTGCTCAATTCCAGATATCCTCTCCTACAGAAGTCCTGTCAGCCTCCCCGAGGATGAAGTGGAGGGTAAGTGATATTTCATTGTGGGTTAGAGACGTTATCTGTGGCGATAGTGCTGCTGGTACTTAGTGAATGTGTGTTTCAGACCTTCGGAGAGCGCCCTGCGGCAACCTGTACTGCCCGCAATAAAGAAACTGCTATTTTTTTCTTGTAAAGGTCGACACATAATTTGAAAAAAGTACATATTTTCATTTAGGTTTTATTGTTGAACTGGAGATAAGCGTGTGAACAACCGCCATCAGGTTAATTCTGTAGTGAAGAGATCAAGCTTACAATATGACGGGTGAAGGTGGGC
The DNA here is from genome assembly GCA_032353835.1 of Enteromius viviparus. Taxonomy (NCBI): domain Eukaryota; kingdom Metazoa; phylum Chordata; class Actinopteri; order Cypriniformes; family Cyprinidae; genus Enteromius; species Enteromius viviparus. Next base: position 9,720,392 of record JAUCNO010000795.1, on the reverse strand, counting down.
GTTCATATCTGATCACACACCAACACAGGCGCAAATGCAGGCTATGTAGTATCTTAATATTTGTTTAACATTTATAAATAACACTTCATCTTTTGATAAAAGACAAGTTTAAATAACACGTTAAATGAACTGATCATTTTTATAGTTGCACCATTTAAAAATTCTCTACATTCAGATTTCTTGAAGGGAATACATTTCGTGGAACTACATAAATTAAATGCCATTATTTAGTTAGATTTTATGCGTACTGTTTTTGTACACAGCCTTTTTAATGCATGCGATATACACGTAACAGAAATAGAGGCCTACCTCTTAATTACATGATGATGTGGATTCATTATCATGTTCATTTTCTTATGAAAAGATTCCAATCTAAATAAAAAATATATAGTTAGATATAATATATAGAACCATATCTCAAGTATATGCTTTAGCTACAGTCCATAGTTTGTATAACACTGTTTCTGCCATAATATCAATAGCATAGAAATTTACAATATTATTTATCTAATATGTTAAAGTTAAGAAACTTTCACAATATATTTAATATAATAATGTCACGGCTAATAATGATGTGGCTTGGTAAATCTAAATATTTTCAGAATAATATTACATTACCTAGTGACACTTATAAATGACTTTTAATGACAGTTATTGATAGTTTATTTGGTTGTCTCCTGATATTTAAAGGGCAATCAGTCATAGCACTTATTAATCCTGATTTGAATCCCTCCGATTAATTGGAAGGAAGTCTCAAAGTGGTTCAACTCTCCAATCAAGCGTCCTGATATAGATAATGTTGTCGAGTTTAACAATTAAAAAAGTTTGTGTCATTGCATGTTGTAACATGGATGATGTATCTGGCACATCTGCAGAGATCCGCGAAGCCTTTAAGGTGTTTGACCGTGATGGGAATGGGTTCATCTCAAAACAGGAGCTAGGAGTGGCCATGCGGTCTCTTGGTTACATGCCAAATGAAGTGGAGCTGGAGGTGATCATTCAGAGACTGGACATGGATGGTATATCAGCCCTTGCAAAAACTACAGAAACGTTTATGTCTTTGGACACGCATGCTCTGTAATTTAGCGCATAACGTAGGTTGATAAAGTGCGTGATATTCTTTGCATCACAATTAATTTGTCTTGTTTTGATTACATGTAAGCCCTGCTAAGGGGGCATTTATCAGAGAGGCAAGGAGGAATTGCAAATTCAATACAAAACACCTGCAACAGCAAAACAATTCAATATCGTAATGGTTATTGTGAATCACTGAACAAAGGACTGATGTTTTTGATAACGATTCAAAAGATTAGAGTCTGCAGGATCAGCGTAAGATTAAAATCTCGGCTAAGAAAAGGTTACAGTGAAGCTGGCCTGTGTTTGTGTACCTTTTATTTCGCAGGAGACGGTCAGGTTGACTTTGAGGAGTTCGTAGCACTTCTCGGACCAAAACTGTCTTCAGCTGGTATGCCTGACAGATTCCACGGAGCCGAGTTTGACTCCATATTCTGGAAGGTATGGAGTTTTCTTTGAAGTAATCTCAATTATTTCCCCCTGTAGTCTCAATGATTAGTTCTGTCTTTGTTCTATTGTTCTGTGACTTCCTGTGATTACTGGTGGAAGGAAGATTATTCATACATTATTCACACTCTCCAATTAACTTACTGACATTTCTTTGGTAGTAATAGCATTGAATTAAAATTAATGTTGAAAGTGCCGTTTCAGTCCATTAGAAGGCAATATTCTCTTAAATGTGCTATTTAGTGTAGCTCATCTGTGCATCGGCCGCTGATCATTTATAACAGTTATTTTATCATTTAAAGGGATATTTGGCATTTGGAACATAGCTTTTTTTAATGAAAAGTTCGATTTTTTTCCCCTTTCTCCTTCTGTCGTTTAGTGTGATATCCAAAAGCTGACTGTGGATGAGCTGAAGAGACTCCTGTATGACACCTTCTGTGACCATTTGACTATGAAAGACATTGAGAACATCATCATGACTGAGGAGAGTCACCTAAACAGCCCAGAGTGCCAAGTAGATATTGACAGTAAGTCTTCACACACTAACAATTCTCAAAAGCAAAGCAAAAAAAATGATAACAAAATTGCAGCAAACCTGGTACATTGACCTTGGCTGTTTGTCTCTAGCATATTCGCTCCCTGTGTGTGCCCACGCATCCGTTTCATTATGAAGTGTCTGGACATTATCGTGTCAATCAAAATTGTCTGTCAACTCCATTACAAACCCAAGACACAGAGGCCATTGCTGCAGTGTAAAAAAAAGGTCTATTTTTAGCTGAAACATATTCTGTTGATAGTCCGGGGGAAATAAAGGGTCTAATGAATCTGTTTGAAGCAGGACAGTGGGGAATGGATCTGCAATACTGATGAGCACTTGAACATCTCGTATTCTTTGGTGGAAAATACCTTTTAAGTGAATACCACCCACTGGCAGGTTTTTATTCCTATTCGTAAGCAGCTTATACAGATATTATGTATAACTGAAGCAAAAAAAAACTAAGCACTTGAGGAGAAAGTTAAGAGATGAAATGTTTGTCTTTCCAAAAAAAGAGGTACACAATATCTCACGAGCCCTGTTGTTTTCTCATCTGCAGCAGTTGGAAATATTAATATTGAAAATAGTTCATATTGAGTCATTTACATTTTATACACTGTTTTCGCCAATGATAATATTTTAAAAAGGATACACAACGCTGAGAAAAAACACAGCAGTCATGTTTGGTTTATTAACATTACTTACACTTATTTAATTAATCGTTGTGTAAATTATGTAATTACTCACCAATCGGTTGAGTGAATCATTCATTGACTCATTCCCTTGTCGCCAACTACTGGTCACTGAATAGTTTCTGCTACTAAAGAATACACAGACATGCATAAATACTGACAAATGAAGTGATATAAACAATAATAAAGCACAAGAGTTGATTCAAGGACTGACATCGTATAACAATAAATATCTCCTGGAAAATAATAACTTTCTCTTCCGTTTTGTCCTCAAAGCAAGTCCCATGCAACAAGTCAAGCACACCTGTGTGCGCAAGAGCTTGATTTGTGCCTTCGCCATCGCATTCATCATCAGCGTCATGCTCATCGCAGCCAATCAGATGCTTCGAAGAGGAATGAAATGAACAGTTGTTTCTAAGACAATGAATGACTGACAAAAGGAAGCAAGGTAAACATGCAAAAAAGTCTACTAATTTTACTAGTTTCTAATGACCATAGTTTTACAGAAACACCAAAGGCTGCACTTTCATTCTACTATAAACTCAAGGTAAAGAAAGACTGTTGTTAAAGAGGCAAAAGAACAATTTAGCCCAAAACAACATAGTTTAAAAGTCTTATGATTATACTATATTAATGATTATTGTCCTATAAAACTTTTTATGATACAAATTAGATATATATAATAATGTAGCAAGTCAAATTAAAAGTATTGTATTGTGTCAGGGTCATTATGTAACATGACACATTTACAAAACTACTTCCTCATTTTGTAACGTGTGACTGGGCCATGTACCTTACACAATTTCAGATCCAGTAGAACCTAGATTTATTTTACCAACACGGTCTCAAATATCAATGATTTAATCTGTGGGGATATAAACAGATACAGCATATAAAGAGGAAATAAAGAAACCTCTGAACACTATTGAAGTCAACTTTTAAAAAGAAAATGAATGTACTAGAAATCTACCAGTAATAAACTGTGATGGAAAATAAGAGTATACATTTGGTGACAATCCAAAGTGTTACTGAATCTAACCTGTGCAATTGTCTTTTGTTAACTTGCAAAAACAGTATTTCTTCCAGTCTTGACTCTCAGGATTGTTTGTCGACAGGTCTTTTCTTAAATGTCAGCTGGTTGTGTGAGAAAAAAGTATTGTGAAAACGACAGAATATTACAGGCTATTCGTATTGTGTGCCACGTGAGACTAAATGTTTTTGTCGATATCTTGCAATATAACTGTTCTGAGTGTTAATACATACTGTATGATTACATATTTGCATGACGTGTTTCCTAGCATTTTGATAACATCAGTGTCGTCAATGAATAATCAATCTGTATCAGTATTATTATTTTCTTTAAGAACTTGTGGATTTCATTGTTCTGGGGTGTTGTGATCAGTATAATGGTCATGACATTAATGGTCTCTCATCGTAAACAAATTTGTGTCCACATTGTACTATTGTCCAATGTAAAAATTACAGGTTAAGTTTGTTTTTAAAGCAACTGTATGTATTTTACTTTTATTTTTTTACCTTAAATCATCCATTTCAAAAGAAATTTGACTAAATAGTCTGTTTCGTTCAAACTCTCCCCTAAAATGTTGTGGGTATAAATTTCCGCAATAAGGGCAGACTCGCTTCACTGCAAGGGGCTATAAAGTTGCTCCAAACTACAGCTGCTTTAAGTTTATGCATTCATAGCTTAACTCAGAGGAAATTAACCAGTGCAAGTTATTCCAAAAGATTATTTTTAAGTTAGCTTAAAAGCTTTAAGTTTAGGGGGAGAAATAAAAGTAACAAGCAATATTTGGCTTATGCATACTCCGAAATAAATGTATGCATCCAGCATCTATCTGTAATTTATGCATCTGTCAGTAATCTCAGTGCCTAAACAGTTAATTGTATGGTGTTGTTCTATGTGTTTAGATTTGAAATCCAAAGTCTATATTTTTGTGCACTTTCTCAGTATTTGATTCCTGTGTTTGTGCTGGTACTTAACTGATACATGTGGTCCCAGTTTCACAAACGGGGCTTAGCTTAAGCCAGGACTAGGCATTAGTTAAATTAAGATGTTTAAGCACCTTTTACAAAAATGCATTATAAGAAAATATTACAGGTGTGCATCTAAACACAGAACAATGACACTGACATGTTTTAAGATATTTTTATCCGAGACAGTTCAAACATGCAATTTAGTCTGGGACTAGTTTAAGCCTTTTCTGTGAAACTGGGGTATTAAGTTGTTCCTTAACTTTTGGAAAAACAATAATTTAAGTTAAGTCAGTTAGGAAACAATAATTTGACTTAATCTGATTATTAAAATGAATCTGCAACTGCATATGATTGTAATGATAGTGTTGCATTGGGTTGTATGGGGATATAGAGTGAGACATCAATATCCAATTTAAGACTTTCTTCAGAGAAACAATACTATTATACATTACAGGAAGTTTGTAGTCAGCACTTCAGATCATGAAGGTCATGCTGACATGACAAAGCATCTTTTGCGCAAAATCTATAAGCAATGATGAAAACCTGTTTCTTTGCAGTTGCATGCATTTGTAATTTTCTTACATGTTGTATTGTGTGGTGTCAAGGTCAGCCTATGTTGTTAAAATATGCAATCTATGCTTATTTGATGACAATTTACTGTGATTTAAAGTTACAATGTATATACATATACAAATGGAGATATACTGATTTCAGGACATTAGAAACATATCACACTCTCGATTTACAAAGCTCAAGCATCTGATCTGCTGTGCAAATTGTTTTTACACACTAATAGGGATATTATTATTTAACACTGCAATGTTTTTTCGCCAGCCAGAGTAATAAATGGGTAAAGGTCCTAGGATTATATGAAAAGTAGTTTTATTTTTGTATTTTCCAAATATTTCTTTACGTATGAATTCATCTTATTCCACATGGAAATATAACAGCACATTTACTTAAATTACATCTATTACACCCAACTACATTATGGCTGATACACGTTGGCAGTTACAAATTAGCTCACTTGATTATATTAATGTGGTGATGTAACAGTAATATATCCAACTGATGTATGTAACTTTATATTGCATCAATGTAGCCCTAGAAACAACCTTGAATCTATGATGTGCCAACATGTGCTGATGTTACATTTAATTGTACCATGTGAACAAATGAATTAAAACAGTGGTGCTTCTTCTTTGGTCATTCTTACTCTCAAATTGTTTGTATTACATTACACACATCACTATAGTACGCAGCAGTTTTAAGAATCCAGGTTTAGCTTAATTTATTTGGTCATACTTCCTCCAGAGTATGCATATATGCTTTAGCAGAATGGGTTTGCTAACATTTTGTTTATTCCACAAGATTTATCTACTGGTTAATAATCTGTACTAGACCATCAAAATATATCTAGCTAATAAGACCTTACATCACCAGGCCTGTAAAGGTAATGCATCCCAATCAAGTGTTTATTCATCAGTGCAGACAAGAGGAGGAATGCAAGCTAGCAGTACAAAACCTCCCTGCAACAAGCTATCAGGACTAAATTGAAAACGCTTCCCTCCTTTGAATGTTAATATACGCCACTGACACAGAAGACAAAAACAATAACTCTCTACATAGTGTAACGTTCAGCTTGAGAACACTGTCAACTTCATGATACACAGCAAATAAAAGCAATCAGTTATGTCAATGTCTAACGTTTAATAGAAAATAACATTGTGTTCTTTTTCCCGAACACACAAATTACAGCTCCACATTATGAGACTCATTGCACCGGATTTATTCAAAATATTCCTATAAACGGTATAAAATTTAAACTTTATTTTGTTGCTCCTCAACTAACCGCTTTACAATTTGATACAAATATACACACCGTTCTCCCTTGAAGAAACAGTTCAACCAGAATGCAAATTAGCTGAGAATTCACTCCCCCTCAGGCCATCCAAGATGAGTTTGTTTCTTCATCTGGACAGATTTTGAGAAATTTAGCAGTGCATCGCGTTCTGCTTACTAATGGATCAACACTTATTCACTGGAGAGAATATATTGGCTTTAAAAATGCAATAGATTTGGAAAACTCTTGTATTAGTGAGAACAAACTGCCTGAAACTGACTTCACAAGAAATTGCATATAACGGCTTTATAATAATAATAATTAGCAGCACGTCCTTAAAGGAAAAAAGTGATAAAATAATTTGTATAAATTACATTTCAACCCCATTCATTGTGTAGCGTCACTCTCCAACCACCAGCTGGCGGGGGATGAAGAGACGGAGGAAGATCTGGAATAGACAGCAAATATGCAGGTATCTCAATGTTTTCAGGACATTCTTCCTCTTCCATCTTTAAAACTCTGAAAATAAAAGGAGTTACAGGTGACTGCTGAGCTCAAGAGCATATGCGTGTTCTCTCTGCCGCTGGAACCTATATGCAGATAATTATGCAAATGACACAGCTGTAGGCATCTCATTTTAATGTGCGCCAGGGTGACCTCTAAAACAAGATTTTTCATGCATTCTGAAACACACTTGTAGCCAAGCAGCTGGAACCCTTCATTCATTAAGTTCAGCAACATGCTCCATCATAAAATTGTTTGTTAAAAAAATAAAAATAATAATAATACTTTTCCAGCATCAAAGTCAATGTAATTAAAAACTAAACCCATCTTTTTGAATGAAATACTTATTGGAAACCTTCCAGTCTTTTCAAAATATCCTTCTGTGTAGTATCCAACATTAAGTACCTTCCTGATGTCAAAGCAGCCAGTTTCTTCTCTCTTCTAGAGAGCCATTCATCAATGCTGCGCTCAGTAGATGATCCATCTTGGTCAGGGTCTTCCTTCTGCCGCTTTTCATCTAACAGGAAATTGCCACAATTGTACTCAGACTGTGAACATTTCTGTGAAAGCCAGAAGCTTGCCTTCTCAGTAAACCATGACTTAAATATCAATGACACATCTGAAAGACATCACAAGATGAAGGTCCAAGAAAGCTGCGCTCACTGCTGCAGCACCTTACCATCAATCTTTTGCTCCAGCATCTTCATGTGTCTCTCAGACATGTGTGAAAAACGACAGCTTGTACCAAATACACATTGTCCTGAAAGACAGTAAGAGGAAAAAGCAAACTCATTGGATTCAAAGCTTACATACTAAAGAGCCATATGGCTTCCTCTTGTCAAATTTCTCACCTGTCTGGAGAAACTTTCTGCAGGGCTCCTTTGTCCGCTCTTCATTTAAAACTGTGGCAGCGTCTGAAAACAAACATTAAAAACGTGAATCATTTCAAAATAATTGTTTTATAGCCCCCCGCTGCTTTGTGAAGTTTTCTTTGAGTACCTCTGAAGTTGTCAAACCAGGCTTTTTTCGCTCGGTGATGCTGGACGCCGTTTAGGTGCTTCTTTCTGTTGTGCATGTTGTCCTGAAAACTGCGGTCACAGTAGTCGCAGTAATATCTCTTCCCCATTGTTCAGTAAAACTGCAAATCAGGCTCAGCTTAAAACACTAATAAAGTTATAAAATAGACGAATTAAAATTTTATAACTCGTCCTCGATGAAAGACACGCTCCCTCTTTGAGCAGTTCAATATGGCGGACACAACAAACCGCCTGCGCAGACTCAGAATAAAGTGACGTATACCGCCCTCTAGCGGCCAAACTCTGCCTTACAACATGTTTAACTTACATTTGAGACGGAAATTCATGTTGTGCTGTAGACAATTGTTTGTGTTATTTTACAGTTATCGACTATAAATGTACAGATTTTACATGTTTGTGGTTGTGTTAAGTAAGCTCGATTAAAAGAAAAATCTATAAAAGGTCATAATAAAAATATAACAACCCTATTTGATAAATGTGACCCTGGACCACTAAATCAGACATACCAGACATCTTTTTTGACATTGCGATTTATACATCATCTGAAAGCTGAATAAATCTGAGGATGCAAAGAAACTAAATATTGAGCTATTGCTTTTAAAGTTGTCCAAATGAAGTTCTTAGCAATGCATACTAGCCTACTAATCAAAAATTTTGAGTTTTGATATATACATTTTTTCTAAATTTACTAAATATCTTCATGCAGATGCACGTGTTGCAATTTCTACAAATATACCCATGATACTTATGACTGGTTTTGTGATCCGGGGTGCTTATAAGGTCTTTTAATGAATTCAAACTATGTCTCTGTATGTGTCATAAAAAGTACTAGTACTAGACTACATAATATTCAGAGAGATGTTAAGCAGTTACTGTATTAGTATTATTTATTGTATTTTAATACAGTTTTCCTTTGGGTCTAACTGCACAATTGAACAGTTTCGCCTGGATTACATTTACAATTGTGACAAATAGTAATAATAAAAATGTCTTCAGTCCAATAATAAAAAAAAACCTACCAAAATTTAGTAATTGTGTGAAAAGATGGAAAGAAATTAAAACACATATTTGGTTGTTTAAAAGGTTACAGCGATTTAAACACTGTTTTAGACCCTATGTTATTAAAATGTAGCTTTATTGACAGAATATATACAGTATAGAAATTCAACTCTAAGCATTGACAGAATTTCGTGAACTGTCCCTTTAACTGTAAAATCCTTCCATACACTCCCACTCAGCAGGTGGCGGTAGTACTCCAGTTTTTGCTATCATACCTTTCATATTAAATATGCGGCTCCGCATCGGTACACTGAAACAGTTCATGTGCTGGTGTGTGGCAGTATAACACACAGAACTCAGCCCACTTTGACTAAGCAACTCATCTATCTTTGGATGTGCGTCAATGTGGAGTCCCTGACGCCGACTGTACGCAGAGACTGAAATCTCGCATCGGACCGCAGAAACTGTAACAGCACACGGGACGCTGGAGAGGGACACTGGCCCCGATGGCCAAGAACACGCTGTCTTCGCGCTTCAGAAAGGTGGACATTGATGAATTCGACGAGAATAAATTCGTGGACGATCACGACGAGCCTGCCGAACAGCAGGGACCTGATGCGGTGGAAGTCGACAACCTTATCAGGCAATATCCTTTAACGCGAGCGCAACATTATTAGGGAGTGAGACGCGAACGCGTGACATGAGAGCGCGCGCCTATGTACAGTACTAGGGCACGATGACGTGATGATTGCGCGGCTTTGTTTACAATATTTTAACAGCGCGTTGATTTGTGTTTCTTTGAGTTGCAGCTACACTTCAGTAGCTATAAATTGTATCACGTTTTCCGCAAAGATATTATACAGCATATCTGTTTTTAACATTGATAATAGTAAGCAATGTTGTCTTGAGCACTAAATTAGCATAGTCATGACTTTTCCTGATTCCAAATGTTTATCCCAAACGTTGCACGATGTAAAAAAATTATTAAAATTATGTATTATTCTTGGTCACAACTGTAAATGCTGAAATTGCTTAATAAGACCAAATACAATCAATATTCATTTCATCAGGTGAGTCAATCGAAGTTACTTATTCGAAATGGAGTTTTTTCCTCGTGGTCGTAAATGTGAGATGTTTATTATACCTTCTGATCATGATTTTTATAATACAGTTTGGATTATGACGTTTTAAATGCTTTTTATTGTGCTTGAAGGCAGAATGGATGTCATTAAGAGATAAACTGGAATTAAACCGCTTGGGTCATGTGACTGTTTACAACAAAAATTTATTTAAAGTCTGTGCTTTCATTTACGGTTGACAGCTTTGCATGAAAAACATCAGAAATATTTTATAAAGGCCAACTTTGCATTCAACACCTGATGGTGGAAAAAAAGAAATGTCAGATCTGGAAATGCTTGTTCCAGCAGTTTGTTTTTGTATTTCTTCCTATTTGAAGTGACGTGTTTAAAAATGTAATTAAGCTTTACGGTATTTTAACTTTTTTTTATATAGTATAATGCACTCTTAAGCATTTTGCTGTCTTGTTGAGAACAAGAGCTCTGTGACAATCCAGCTACATCATTCTGTCACAGTTTTCCAATTAAGTTAGACTGTGTTTCTTATAATAGGCTTTCCAAGAAACAGTCATCTACATTGTTTCAGTAATAAACCTGTTAAGGGAGTTGTGAATCCACACGCTATTGTCACGTTGCCATTCTTGTTTCCTTGTACTGTATAGGCTGAGGTGCACAATGGTGTGATTGTCTCTGTGATAATTTTTCTATTTGTTTTTGATCTCCATGGTGCAGGTAATGCTCACAGGTAAAATATGCCTGAACGTACACTCCTCTGGTTTTGAATATAGTTGTTATAGAGTTGTTGCCAATGATGTGATCATTCTGCTGTGTAAAGGGTTGGGATTTGGCCCTGGCAGGATGTGAAATAAAATATTTGACTTCCATATTTGGCTTTCTACCCACGATTGTGCCCAGAGACCTCTGATTTGCATCGGGCTTCCTCTTCCTCTCTGCTCTACCATAGTACCTGGTTTAGTAAGTTCCTGCAGATGGTATCTGTTGGAGCAGCTGTAGCCAGTGAGACCAAATCTTTTTTTGCCAAGTTCACTCTCACATAGGAGATTAGCTGTTCCGGTCTTTCTCGCCTGGTCTCAAACCTGTAATAAGCACTCTTTAACCTTTGTAGAATATCCTTTATCCTTTAATTTGAGTCTCTCTGGTTAGATGTGCAGCTTTTGAGTGTGATGGCATGTCCAGCTTTGGTAGGCATCAGCATTTGATTTGACTTGTTTAGCAACACTTCTGTGCACTGGGGCAGAATGCATAGAGCTTGATCTTGCTGAACAGCAGTGTGTTATTATAGAACACTGAGCTTCACTTTGAAAAACAAGAGGTCCCACAGGAGCGTTACTTGGTCCCTAAAGAGTGTGATGATGTTTTAAATGAATCCCTGGCTATACATGCTTTTACCACGTTCATTATATAGGCTGAAATGTTCACTTTTCAATAAGAATTTTTGTTAGTTCATATATATATATATATATATATATATATATACAGTGAGGTCAATAAGTATTTGATCATAGTATTTAATTCCCAAATAAATTGTTAAAAAGTCAGACCCCGCCATAATTTCTAAGTAAGACAACTCGCGAAATCAAAGGTCAAATACTTGTAATGATCAAATACTTATTGTCCTCACTGTATATATATATATATATATATATATATGCATAATGTATGTGTGATAAAGATTTGAAAGATTTATTTGATCAAAATACATTAGCAAATGCAATATTGTAAAATATTACGTTGAAACATTTTCTCTTTTAATATATTTTAAAATGTAATTTATATTTGTGATGGCATAGCAATATTTTCATCAGCCATTACTCCAGTCACTCCAGTGTCACGTGATCCTTTACAAATAGTTTCTATATTAATAGCTTAATAGTTTTGTGAAAGCCATGGTATATATTTTTCAGGATTCTTTAATAATAATAATATACTTTATTTTATATAGCGCTTTTAAAACTTAATCTCAAAGCGCTTTACATGCATAAAAATGAAGTGAAACAATATACAGGAGAACAAACAATAAAAACAACCATTCAATACAAAAGTAATAAAATGCAATAAGAAATGACTATGATCACATAAAAGCTAATCTAAAAAAGTACGTTTTAAGATATGATTTAAAAACAGTAAGAGATTCAGCATTTCTGATATTAGAAGGCAGGGAATTCCACAGTTTAGGAGCCAATGAGGAGAAAGCCCGATAATGAATAGAAAGTAAAAAAAAAAAAAACAATTTATTTGAAATAGAAACTTTTTTTATTAACACTATAAATGTCTTTACTGTCAGTAGATTAACCTAATGCATCCTTACTGAATAAAGGTAATAATTTATTTTTAAAAAATCTTAATGTGTACATACGTATGTAGGTCACCGTGATTTGACCAATCCATGATCCATGATTATTATTACTGTCCAAAAATAGAAACTTATCCCAATCCTTACCCTTCAACTTACCCAAACCCAAAATGTATTCCTAAAATCAGTGAGAAATGACAGCTGATTAACAAGGGTGTAAAAGCACCTAACCATGATTATAAGCCTAAAACAGATATTTCCAGATGATTCCTCAATTCTGATTGGTTGATTGGAATGTTATTCCAGGAACATCTTGTACTTGGTGAAGTCACGCTCACCACACAGGTCAATGAATAGGCTATATTTAAATGTATTTGTATGTCCTGTGTATAAATTCCTTAGAGTAGAAATTTCAGTGGACTTTTTCAATTCACATTCATCCTTTGAAATTGGTTATTTTGAGAAGTGTCTGCCATCAGGTAGTAATATAAATGTAAGAAATTCTCTGACAAATGAGTTCAAAACACATGGCCGTTCTACTTGTACAATCTTTCATTTTCAAATCCAGACAGTGTAAAGTAATTGTTGTATAAGTTATCCCAAACTTAGGTGGAATGTCCTCAGAACAGCATAAGAAAAGGACATCTGGGGACAAAAGTTAGAAATGTTCTGGAACACAGGACGCTGAAGACGAGTGTCTTGAGACTCTTGAGTTTTCTCTGTTTTGCTTCTATGTTGAGGTCTTCTATTTTTAATATTGAGGTCACAGCGCCTAAAATTTGAATACTTGGATTAAAAACTGATATTAATATCTCATCAAATTCAGAGGCTGAAATTAATCTAGCTGGGATAGCTACGCCTCTTCTCTCTCCATATTAACGCAGTGTCATTCATTGCATGTGACAGTTGTTGGAAAACGCAGTAGCAAGCAGCTGCAGCGCACCAATCAATCATCCACGTTCCTGAGAGTAGTCCCATCTGAAAGATTCATTTGTTTTGAGACATTTCTTCTTGGGCTCGAGTGTGTGTATATGTTTGAGACAACTTCATGTGAAAAACTTAATTCCTCCTAATGTAAGTTTATGCAAAATTTAAAGCTTCCTTTTCTGTGCTATACATATGAAGCCATGGATGTCTTCCTTAACCAGTTTTAATGCACAGGGGACATGAAGGCAGCCCTTCATATTGCTCTTAGGAACCCTCCAATCAACAGCAGGAACCCAGCAGTTAAGGTACAAACCATTTTACCAAGAACTACATTTCAAAATGAAGCAGACCAGACGATTGCATCTTTCCTGTCTTTCATTTTTTCAGGAAAGGGCTCAGGGTGTGGTATTGAGGGTCCTAACATCATTTAAAAACAGCGACATAGAGCCCGCTGTTAAATCTCTCGACAAGAATGGAGTTGATCTTCTCATGAAGTACATCTACAAAGGCTTCGAGAGGCCCACAGAAAATAGCAGTGCCATATTGCTGCAGTGGCATGAAAAGGTAAATCTAAACAATCAAGAGTGAGGTAAAAATAGGGACATTATTTTGGTTTACATCAACCATGGGATATATATTCTGTTTTGGAGGGCTTTAAATAACATTTTTCTTTTACAACAGGCATTTGCTTTAGGAGGACTAGGCTCTATTGTTCGAGTTATGACAGCTAGGAAGACTGTATGACTACCTGACTGAACCTGGAGACAGTGACGCTGTCACACCGTGGACATGAGGCTGGCTTGCCTGTTGCTTAAAGGAAAGAAGAAAAGACCATCATTTTGAATGCTTCTGTCTTGAAGAAAAAAAAAGAACTGTAAACTGTAGAGAAACATCGAAGCACTTGTTTCAAACTGAAAAAAAATGGCTTGTGTAAAAGTGAAGTAATGTTCATATGCCTGTATAGCATAAATTGTTCTATGATATACTGGCATCAAAAAGATTTCAATCTGACATGGTTTTGAGTGGGAAGAAATGTACTGTGGAAGACAAAACAAACCCGCTGTAACATGGTGAAGAAAGCATATTTAAGATCAGGGGAAAGAGCAGCTAAAGCGAGCTCAAACATATGAGGTTGTTATTGGATTTGAGGTGTTTTCTGTGGTTACAAAAAAAAAAGATTTAATCAATATTTTATTTTTATTCCATTTCACATCTTTGGTCCCATACTCATTTGTTTTGTTTTTGTGCAGAGATTTAATAATGGAACCAGTGATGTACACCAAAGGGGTAGACTGGGGATCATTGTAAAGTGCCTGCTACATTAAAGTAAATGGATCTCCTTTATGTCGTCATATGTTTGATGTACTTTAAATGCAGTGTTTATGTAAAATATGAAAATGTTAACATCTCACCAGCCCTATACTGAAATGTTAATACTGTACCAGAGACGTGTCTATGCTGTTTGACAGCTCTATCAGGACAGTGACCTACAGAAGCAGGAAGGGCAGGGTAATTAAGATAATACATATCAGGAAATTAAGATAAAGAGGTCTTTATATTTTTTTTTTTCTGAAGGATGTGCTACTG
This sequence comes from Enteromius viviparus, assembly GCA_032353835.1. Taxonomy (NCBI): domain Eukaryota; kingdom Metazoa; phylum Chordata; class Actinopteri; order Cypriniformes; family Cyprinidae; genus Enteromius; species Enteromius viviparus. The sequence continues at coordinate 9,705,362 of JAUCNO010000795.1, read as the reverse complement.
ATAACTTCTATCATGCCAAGACCAGTTCCTCTGGGATATATATAATTAAAGGAACAGAGTGCTGTAATCTCACTGTTGGGCCTGGAGCTGCATACATAAATGTCTAATGTTTAGTCTATATATTTATATTGACTGAATCTAATATTTACATTTTTAATCCTGATCTGTTGAGCATGTGAGGAGGAGTTTTACAATGCAGTCTTAATTGGGATGCACTGATACAAAAAAATCTGGTTGATTATTTGTATGTTAAGGCTGATAGTGGTCTGTACTTTGGATGTCTGTTTGGATCCACTGAATATATTTAATTGTGACTTTATTTTGACCTTTTTTCCTCGGAATTGTGAGATATAAACAATTGAGAGAAAAAAAATCAGAATTGCAACATACCTGATTCTGACTTAACTCATAATTGCGAGTTTATATCACAAATTTGACTTCATTTCTCAGAATCGTGAGTTTATAATTTAATTTTTATATCCTTCAATTCTAAGAAAAAAATCATAATTGCATTATGTACTGTAAACTCGCAATTATGAGGGAAAAAACAAAATCAGATTTTTTTGTGAAAAGTCACAATTAACTTTTTTTTTAAAAAGGCACGGGCTCAATAAAATACTAAAAACTAAAATCAAATGCTATAAGCATTGCCACCCTATAAAGAATATTGGATTTAAATATGAATTCTTACATTTGACAAAAATTAACATTTAAAAACATTTAAATGCAAAGTAAATGAGCGTCAGGTGACTTAACACGTATAGATGGATATATATTTTAAATATCTAAAATATAATGTAATCACAATCTTAATCCTTTCTGTATCAGTTATATTGCTATTAGTGTATAAAACGGACAAAGGGACACAACAAATTAAACAAAACATTCATAAACTTTTTAATGTTTAAATAGCATTCTTAAAAACAAAAAGCTTGCATGTTTGGTATCATCCCATTTTTTTCTGTATTCTTTTTTTTTTCTGCATTTAACAACAAACATCAAATATAATTTGGCAACAGATAAGACAAAACCAGTTTAGTGATTGAAAACACATGACAATTGGACAATGCAATTATGTTCAACTAGCAACTCTAGAACCCCTTAACTTATAAAGAAAGAGTATTCTGACCATTACTTCATTTTTGAAAATGTTCCCTCCCACAACAGTAGGAACTGGTAGAAATCACCCGTACTACACGTTAGATCTGGCCCCGTGTTTACAATAAAAAACAAAAGCAGTTGATTTTCTGTTCCTTCCAATCCTGGACGCCAATGCATTTACAGGTTGTATTAAAATGGAGCAGGGGGCATCAACATCAACAGATCAGCTAATTAACATGCATCTACTACAGAAATTTGGGCAATCGGTTAAGAAACGCCTTGTTAAAATTCCTTTTAAAAAGGGAATTTACTGCATTTTCCCCTGAATTTGGTAGGTTTCTGTTGTGGTACATTTCACGTTTTCAAGTGCTTAAAGTCTGTATTCACCCCTGTGCTCTCAGCTAAATGATGTGGTGTGAATACAGCACTATACTGGGCCAGTCCCAGCTAGAACTTGCTGGGCTAATTTACAGGTTCCTGGAAAGATATACACACATACGAATACAAATTAAATAAGGCAAAATATTTGACAGTCCACCAGTCAAGGTCAGACAACTAGACAAGAGAGGAAATGGTGACATCCACCATCTGTTTCCCTCTTCATCTCCATCCAGCCCTTTTCCTTTTGGCAAACTAAAACGACACAAGCTAGGCCATAAAACAAATTTGTGCCTGCGAGAGCACAGACAACTATGTTGTCTGCTTAATTTGGGCAGTGGATATTCCATGGGAAGGTTAATTGTGTTTGGCAGTGATTTGTTCGTAAGCAAACTTTTCTTATTTCGTACAAGAGGATTACTCAAAAATAAAAAAAGATGCGAATGGAAGCAGCTACGTGCAAAAATATCAAGAGAGATGACAGGGTACTAGAATCCTATGGGACATTGAGCTCTCCACATGCAAGAATCTTTTGGTCCCATTCAAATAGCCACGATCAACCCTGCAGTTCGGGGGAGAGTCGGTAAACGTCAAAAAAATCAGTCACCATTTATTTGTGGCGTTTTCTAACACAGATCACAGACGGAGGAAATTATGAGCTATTTGCCAAGCGTGACATAACGGAATGATCAGACATGCCTCTTGCCAACAGCACAATAAATAACATCGGAATCAAACTTAAATAGTGCAAGTAAAGTGCAAGGCTATTATTGTAACCGTTTTCATCGTAATTATCAGGACGTAATGAAACAAACGAAACACCAAACACATCACTTCTTTTTAGACTGGCGCAGTGCACTTGTCCTTGAGACAGATGGGGTTGTGAAATAGGGACGCTCTTATGCCATGATCCTTGGAATGTCAGCTGACTGCACTCGTGTGAAGCAGCGGGAGGGTGAGCAGTTGAGACAGTGGCATGGTCCATTCACAGATTAGACAAAAGAACACTGCCCCTGTCACATGCAGAGGGTCATCTTTTCACTGATCTGCCACGACGAACAACCCAGACAGACACACTTCTCTGCATCACATCGACTTCTTATAGAACTATACATATATTTATATATAGATATATACACAAATTTGTACTTATATACAGGAGTACGCCTGTACTTCTCTGTGACACTATAAAAGAGAACTCTGTTGGCTATTGGTGTCCACTGCACGCATGGAATAAGACATTAGGTTATTACATCAGCTATGCAAGTATGGACTTACCACACTATCGAGGCATGCTTAAAAGAATGGAGATTCTGGTGTCCACGTAGCGTTAATTAATTAGATGATGAGCGGAATAACCCAGAAGAGGCACAGCGCGGTGGGCCTCCTTCAAAAGACTAGGCGAAAGTCTGGAATTTGTGTCAAGATGGTTTAAACAAACACAAAAGCCAAGATGGAGCAAAGAAATGCAAACATGCAACACGCTCCCTATGGAAAAATGTTGTGTAAACGTTGCAGAGGCAAAGTGTTGAGAAGGAAAGAAAACTTCCTTCTCCAAAATGCGTTTTGCCAAAGCCGTAGGCTCATGTTTTTTTGGAAGAATCTCCCTGGAATTACACCGATTCACATAAAAAAAATTCCAAGTCTGCTTTCTTCTTGTGCTCTCTTATCACCTTCAGAAATGGCGATAGCTGCCCTCAACAGGTCTGAACGCCCATGTGTCTGCGCTCATACACGATACATGCATGTAGTAAATTTTCCTGTATGTTGGGAGCAACTCTTTTGCGTCTGGCTGTGTGTGTAGCTCCTTAAAATCTAAAAATACATGTGAACTTGACAAATTTTAAATATCTGGCCACAAAGATGAGATATTTTGTCTTGAATAGTCATTAAACTACCGTATCTATATCTAATGAGTTTAGGTTAAACAACTAGCTTATTCTGATGAACCTACCTACAACTTGTGTTTGTTTGTGTGTGTATGGGCATGAGCGTGTGTGTGCGTGTGTCTGCAGGTTGGCTTGGTGCCACCATGTGGTCAATAGTTATCCAACATGCCATCAGAGAAGAGGTTTTGGACATCCAACATGGCCGCCAGCTCCAGCACATGTTTCTGTAGAAGGCTGCTCTCCACCAACTCCTGTTTAGGCAGCGGGGGGTACGACTCTGGAAAACTTCTCGCTTCCTGTAACAAGTGCACAGAAATAATCTCATTCAGCTCCTCTGTGACAATGTAAATATGCTTGTGGTTGTCAGTCAGTGGTCTTCAAACAGTGAAGTATGTAGTGCCACCAGGAGATATACAACGGGAAAAATCACAATAATATAAAATACTACCAATACTATTCACGTACACATGTTGCAAATGTATGTGACACTCTCCAAAATGACATCAGGCTAATGCGCATTCTTGTTATTTTGTAAAATTACAGTTACAGTACATTACAGTTACACTGATGTCACATGAACTAATTTAACAATGTCCTTACTACCTTTCAGGCCCTTGATTATGTTAGGATCCTTGCTGTGTATGGAAGAGTCAGAAAGCTATTGGAATTAATCAAAAATATATTGGTTTGAAACCTATTACCTATCACCTATATATGAGGGCAAGTATTTTTTATATTTTTTTGTGATTTTTTTTGGTTGAAGTTTCTCGTCTATCATTTATATTTCATTTTATTTTTGCTTCATTATTAAAAAATACTAATCGAAATATTTGTAGATTTAGATAACACTAAAAACACTGGTTACAAAGATCTGTTGATCAGTGTAACTGCACATCCACTTTTTGCCCACACATGAAAAAATAAGGCAGGTAGAAAAAAGGGGGTGACTGATATAAAAAGCAAGTTATTATTCACTTTTTTTTTCTCTAATGGCAAAAGGTAATGCTCAATAGCTGCCAACAAATAAATGGAACCAGTCTGTTTCCAAGAACTTTCAAGTGCTGCATTACATTATATTCAAAAATATATATTTAATATTTATTCATTATTTAATAGTAATTTATTCTGATTCATGAGATTTGACTATTATTTTACAGATTATTACTAAATCACACTAATTTATTTATTTATTCAGTCTCACCCGGAACAGCTTGTGTAATCGGAGTGTGGTGCAGCAGAACACAAAACGGATCATGATCAGGCGCAGAAATTCATCGCCATAAAACTGCAGATAGGCCTGATCTGGAAGACAGTTAACAGGAATATGATGAAGTATCTGTTACTTGGTCCAACGTGTCCCTGATATTTAAAAATGTATGTAATATTAAAAAAAGGCCACATATTGGCATTACCTATAACTCGGGAACTCGTGATCATCTGGCCAATGTCATGGAAAACCTTCCGTAGGAGTTCCTGGGCCTTTTCCCACAATCCATAGCGCATGCTGCTTAGTCCACACACAGACAGGAAGCCCATGAGGGGGTTGTAAAGGAAAAGAGTAAACAGACTCCCACGCTGACACTGGTCTGTGAGTGAGTAAAGAAAAAACAACAGATTAAAGTACAATACATACACAGAATATAAATAACAGACAATCCTACTTTAAAAAAATTTATATAATAATAATAATAATAATAATAAGTTAAGCAAATATTAAAAATGTTTCCGGCCTGCTAACACAGTGCCTAAACAACAAAAAAAAGAGACCTTGCATGCTCTTCGGATACACTGTTGGAGAAAGAAGGCAAACAAGTGGCTGGCCAAACAGATTGGAGAAATTCTGTAGAAAGACAGGAACTAGTCAACAAAATAGTGTTGCATGAAAAATCATTTTATTAGTAAATTTGCTCTTCTAGAACACAATGAGAATGTGTAATAAAATGTACACAAGGGGGCGCTCCATTACTAAAATATGCAGCCAAAAAATGAGAATGGTTGAGGAGGGGAAAAAACAAAAACAAAGAGTGATCTTCTATGTGTAAAAAGAAAAAACTACAACTGTGTCCATACTACTTCTGCCAACTATTCTCATATTTATTTTAGACAAGTCAGATAGTCTTATTTATAGAGTAACCACATGGCTGCACTTGAATGGCCTCATGATGTCACAGAATGCTGCAATGACGAAAGAAATGTAAGAGTGTGACAAGGAAAGGGAGACGAGAGTGGATGTCTCACCTTATAAGCTGTGCTGTTGGATGAGTCGACAATGATAAACAGAGGTTTCCTGGTGAAGGGGAAAAGGTCTCCTGGGTGGAGACTGAAACACACACATTTGCGCATTCGTGCGTGTTAAAATAACACCTCAGTAATGTCTCAAACATGTAGTAAGCCGTTTTAGTTTCTAGCAGACTAGCACTGAATGCATGTCAATGAAGGCTCACCAGTGCATCTCTTTTTGTGCCTGGTTTCTCTTCTGCACCATCTCGCCGTTAACTACATCTCGATTAGTATTGGTCAGGACACCTCCAAAATCATATGGTCCTGCACATAAAGGAAAGGTGATGTTAAATAATATCAATGAAACCGATATAATTCCTATCTGTTTTGACTAGGTGGATCGACTTCTTTTTGCCCATTTCTAACAATACCATTCAATGCATTTTTTTATTCAAAGGAAATGCTTTTATTTAGCAATGACACATTGAACAAAATTGTTTTTTGAACTTCATATAAATCAAAGAATTTATTTTATTGTAGTACTATCAAATAATCGCTATTAATCACATTCAAAATAAGTATTTACATAATTTGTGTGTGTGTAAATGTGCATATATATATATAGAGAGAGAGAGAGAGAGAGAGAGAGCACTAGATTTTAAATAAAAGGTAATTAAAACATAGAAACAAAAGTTTGTTAGAAGCATCATACATAATGTTACACAAATTTTTAAATCCAATAATTTGATTGGCTGAGCTTTTAAAGAGTGCTTGTAATTAGTAGTAAGTATGTAAATACGTAAAGAGAACAATATTCCAGTTCATCCAGGGGCCTGTTCCATAAAACAAGATTAGAGTATAAACCAGGCTTATTTCAGTTAGTCTGACTTATTGCCAGTTAATTTGTTTTAAAATAAGTCTGACTATCTGCCATAAGCCTGGCTTATTTGGTAAACTTGTTTTATGGAACAGGCCCCAGGTGTCAGAACAACAGTGTGCTAAAACACCTCAGCTTACCTTCACACTCTGAGCGTCCAGTAGGAAACACTCCAGTGGCAGAGAGATACACCAGCAGCACACTATTGGCTGGCAGTTCCTAGCAATTAAAGAATCAGTGAAAGAAAAGAAACTTTCAATGACTAGAACAGAAAAATGAATCCATTAAATTGACTAATTAAATCAGAACATTCACAATGATACAAATGGTAAAGCGGTGTCACAGCAAGCTAATTATTAAGTTCAGCGTATCTCAGTAAAGAGTAATAATGCATCTCAAAATATAACCTAATAGTTGTATTCATCTTTGCAAATAGACAAACGCACAGACCAGCTATTGGCAGGAAATGGTTAAAAAAAAAAAAAAGAAGCACATGCAAGTGCCTGTGACAATTACATGTAATTATTTATCAAAACAAAACATGAAGCAAGACGGAAAACAGCCTAAAAATAGGGGTGTCTGAGAGTTAAAAATGAACCGCTACAAAGCAAAAGCACACACGTATGTGAGTCATGTGCGCGTGTGGGTTTTCCTCACACTCTTGAGGTGCTACGCTACAGAAGAGCAAATAGTAACACGCTAACACCCCGTTAGCATGCCATGCTGCTACACTCACACATGAGGTGTCACTCGAGACAACAGAACCCAAACTAGCACACAGGATAGATGACCAGAATGCAATAACTGTACAGAAAAACAGCAGTTTTATTTATCTTTACCCTTGACTCTTGAATTACAATGAGATCCCGAGGGTTTAAAAACCCCATAAAATCATTCGATGAGCGGTGTTAATGTGTTTCCTACTGAAACAGGTTTGGGCAAGGAACATGGAAAGGTTCTCCCTTTATTAAATAGCCAAAAGGATTTAGTCTAGTTTTACATTTCAGAGGAAGGAACGTTCTCATTCTAGCAAGCATTTGTTTAGAGATAAATCGTTGTAGTTCAAGCTATATTTGGAGTGTTTTTGGCTCACGAGAAAGACAGTACGTTTAAAGTTCAGGTTGATAAGATTTTTTTTAATAATTCGAAAGAAGCCTCTTGGGCTTACCAAGGCATTCTATGATCAAAAATACACTAAAAACAAAATATGTTGTAAAATATTATTACCATCTCAGATGGCACACGTATGTCTGCAAGATGTCTGTTAAAGATCTCTTGATCTGGAAAGCATCTGCCGTCTACAAACGTCTTTCAGATGTCAATTTTACATACATTCTAAATTATAAACATCTTAAAGGGTCACAACACACACCTGGTTTGAAAAACTTTCTGAAAAGGGGCGTTGTTCACTAGGGGTAGGGGGTGGGGGTAGAGTGTGGAGACAAGGCGGAGACTGCATTAAAGGGGGAGTAACAATAAGTGAATAATTTTGCTAATTTGCACACTGACAAATGTAAGCACACACACGTTGGCAAGATGAACAGCCGTTTATTAGAGCAGTGTGGAAGTGGAGGACTTCTCCCCACCAGAATCCCCACTTTGATCAAAATCATGACATTGCAGGTCCACTGCTATGGCGGCAAATATATGCCAATAATACGCGAGCGCACCACTGATGCTGGCACTGGCACCGCAAGCTCATTTCAAATCTGCGCGCAATTCAATTCATTTCAGCACGCATCCAAACTTTAGCTTTGGTCGCATCGCGGGGAAATGAAAACAACTCTTTTGTTTTGTTACAATGAAGAAAGGCACAAACACGACCCATGTCTCAGAAACAGCAAGCCAGCCAACGTAAACAAGTGACGCAAGTGCTACTTACCAATGCTGAGATAGCTCATGCAGAGCACGGTGATTGGATTAGACGAGTCCTTTGTCATGAATAATGTTACACTGCTCATTAATAATGCATTAATAGGGCC
>JAUCNO010000795.1:9686382-9696815 GCA_032353835.1 Enteromius viviparus | reverse complement strand
AGAATATTTCACATAAACCTTAAGTTGTTGTCTTCTTAGTGAGGATAAAACCTGAAGCACAACCTGTGAGTCAGTCTCTAGCATTTCAAGACCAATACGTTCAGCTAATGCTTTTTGAGGTAAGAAAAACGTCTCAGGGTTATGCATATAACCCCTGTTCCTTGAAGGAACGAGACACTGCGTCAAAACGCTATTGGAACGCCTTCGGCGAGACCACGCTCTGAATCTGCTGTGAAATCCATCTAGATTAAAGTCAGGTGCGGCACCCTCAGGTGACGCCACTGACTGGGTGCTTAAGAACACCTGTTGTGAATCTGACTGCAGCCTCAAGAATGAAGCAAGCGCAGGTAGCAATGCTATGGGTGTGGTCTCGTTCCTGCAAGGAACAGGGGTTATATATTTTTTTTCTTTTAGCAACAAAACGCTATAGGAACGCAATACCCATACCTCCAGACCCACAAGTTCCTCCCTTGTGTGGAGTAGCACAGCTAAGGCACAAGGATGGCCGAGCCTGGGGTAGATGGGCGATCTAGTCCATAAAACCTAGCAAAGGTCAAGGGAGAAGACCAACCCGCTGCGTTGCAGATGTCTAGAATCGGAACACCCGCTAGAAAGGCTTTAGAAGCCGCCACACCTCTGGTTGAGTGCGCTCTGACTCCGATCGGCGAGGGGAGACCAGAGGATAGATAAGCCAAAGAGATAGCATCCACGATCCACCTACTCAGGGTCTGCCTAGAGGCAGGGAGACCCCTCCTAGGAGGGCCGAAGCAGACAAACAACTGGTCCGACTTCCTCCAAGATGCAGTTCTACGAACATAAGTATCCAGTGCTCGCACTGGGCACAAACAGTGTAGTCTTTCTTCTCCTACTCCTTGGCTGGGAGGAAGGGACAAAGCCTGCAACTCGACAGGTCTATGTGGTGCTGTAGGCACCTTGGGAATATAACCCGCTCGCGGGAACAGAAAGACTTTAGCCAGACCGGGCACAAAGTCTATACAAGAAGGGGCTACTGAGAGAGCCTGCAAGTCCCCCACTCTCTTTTGAGAAGTGAGTGCCACCAAGACCACTGTCTTAATGGCAAGGACGCAGTCTGAGACCTGCTCCAGAGGCTCAAAAGGAGATGAACGGAGAGACTCAAGTAGCACCGCCAGGTCCCAGGTTGGAACTCGGGGGCGAATCACAGACCGCAGCCTAAGTGCACCCCGGAGGAAACGAATGACCAAGGGGTGTCTTCCCACAGACCGCTCATTAACCAGGGAATGAAAAGCTGACATAGCTGCTACATACACTTTCAAAGTGGAATGAGCCAAGCCTGTAGCCAACCTTGACTGCAGGAAATCCAAAACTGTACCAATCGGGCAGTTTATGGGATCTTGCTGATGATCAGCACACCACGAGGTGAAAAGCTTCCATTTACAGGAGATAAAGCCTTCTTGTTAAAGGTAATAGTTTGAACAACCTCGGTCGATAAACCTGACTCTATGAGTTGCGCCCCTTCAAGGGCCATACACATAGGTTCCATATCTCTGGGCGGGGGTGCACGATTGCGCCCCCTGCTTGAGAGAGAAGGTCCCTCTTGATCGGAATCTCCCAGGGGGAGCCGTCAGGAAGGGAGACCAGGTTCGCAAACCATACTCGGCCTGGCCAGAACGGCGCTACTAACAGTAGGCTGACCTCGTCCTCGTCCCTGACTCTCTCTAAGATTCCTGGGAGCAGAGCGGCTGGGGGAAAAGTGTACAGTCGAAGCCTCGGCCACGTATGTACCATAGCATCCACACCTTGAGGAGTTGGATGAGCTAGAGAGAACCAGAGGGGACATTATGCGTTCTCCTGAGTCGCAAAGAGGTCCACTTCTGCTTGATGGAAGACTGACCAGATCTTCTCCACCACATATGGATGGAGTCTCGATTCCCCAGGCCTCAACACCTGCCTCGACAGGCTGTCTGCCGCTTGGTTGAGGTAGCCCGGAATATAGACTGCCCTGAGAGAGCAGAGCCTGCTCCTGGACCAAGTCAGGATCTGGTACGCCTGCTTGTATAAGGGGCGTGAGCGCAGACCCCCTTGGTGATTTATATAAGACACTGTAGCCATACTGTGGGATCTCACGAGTATGTGCCGACGTCGAAGGTGAGGGAGGAAGCACTTCAGTGCTTGGAATACTGCCAGCAACTCTAAACAATTTATATGCTTTAGAAGTTGGCTGCCTTTCCACTGCCCGCAGGCAGAGCGATCCCGCAGGACCACCCCCCCACCCGGTGAGGGACGCATCGGTTGTTATTGTTACACGTCTGAAATGCGCGCCCAGCGCCTGTCCTGAGTTCAGGAAGTCCACATTCCTCCACATGTCCAAGGCTCGCACACAACGTCGAGAGACTTGGATCATACCAAAAGGATTTCCCCTCGGGGAATACCCCTTTAGTTTGAGCCACCACTGAAGGGGTCTCATGTATAACAGGCCAAACGGGATCACACAGGATGCCGCTGCCATAAGGCCTAGGAGCCTCTGAAATAGTCTGACTGACAGAAAACGGCCTTCCTTGACCTTTTTGACTGTTTTGAAAATCGACTCGATCCGAACAGGCATCAGCTTTGCGAGCATCTTGATTGAGTACCATAATACGCCCAAATAAACGACCCTTTGCCTCGGCAGGAGTACGCTTTTTGCGGCATTCAGTCGCAATCCTAAGCACTTCATGTGAACGAGGATGACATCTCGATGTCTGATAGCCTCGCTCTGAGAATGTGCTAGTATCAGTAAGTAGTCTATGTAGTAGATAATGCGTATACCCTGAAGCCACAACAGAGCTATGGCCGCATCTATCACCTTTGTAAAGGTGCGAGGCGAGAGAGCCAAGCCGAACGGAAGCACTTGATACTGATAGGCTTTCCCTTCGAAGGCCTATCCTGAGGAACTTCCTGTGTGCAGGATGGATTGAAACGCAAAAAATAAGCATCCTTCATGTCTATTGTGACAAACCAGTCCTCGGACCTGATTTGACTATAAGCATCCTGAACTTCAGCTGCCTGACTGAGCGGTTCAGATTTCTGAGATCCAGGATGGGCCTCAGCCCTCCATCCTTTTTCGGAACGACAAAATGCAGTCTGTAAAACCCCTAGTGCATTACTGAGGGTGGAACCACCTCGATGGCTCTTTTTCCTTAGAAAAGAAACTATTTCCCAGTAACACAGGAGCTTGATCAGGGCCCACCGTAGTGGATGCCACATCGCTTGTGCGGTGGTTGTTGCTTGCCACGTTGAAATGTTCGGTAAGCTCATGCAGGCCCTCGGGACTGGTTTTCCCCTGTTCCATTACAGTATCTCAATGCCTGTGAGTCTCGCTCCGAGATCGGGCTAGGATCTAGCCAGCCTGCTTTAGTCAAAAATACAGAACCCTGAAGCCGCAACGGAGCTAGGGCCGCATCGACTATTTCTGAAAGATGAACAGGTCCACAGGAAAAGACCGTCATTGGTAAGCTCTTTCCTCAGAAAGCAAACCTCAATGAGTCCGTACGTGGAGCACACGTATCAACTCATGGCAAACCAGTCCTCAGACCTGATTTGGAACACGACCTCAGTGTAAGCATACTGAACTCCAGTTGACTGACTGAATAATTCAATTGCCTGATATCTAAACTGGGCCTCAGCCCTCACTACCAATGGTAGTCACTTGAGACTGACCTCTGGTGGTTGATCTCAGCCAGTTTTCCGAGGAGCTAAAAGCATGGTCACAGCTCTGTCACCTTACTCCGTAGGTCTCCCTGCATATCTGACTCATCAGAAGTATGCAGTAAATGTATAGTATACTACCGACACAACATCAGTAATGATTTGATGCAATAGCAGAGTCTTCAACAGGTAGCCACGCCAGGTGATAGAGAGCTAAACGCGTCTACTCAACCCACTGTAATGCTACTGAGATTAGCTGCTTTCTCCTTTTTTTTTTTTTTTTTAATTGCTCCACCTCGGTGGCAGCGTGGGACTTTACCACCAAAACGCTAGACCTCTCAGAGAGAACCGTGGAGCGGGAAGAAAGCAGATAAGGGAAGTGAGTGGCGTGCTACATACATAAGCGAGAACCCCGCAATCCCGTAGCCGTAACTCCGCCTCGGCGGCAGCACGGACACGAACACAGAAAACTCCGCGAGTGCAGACGCGACTCCGCTCAGCGGCAGCGCGGCTCACCCAGGACTGACTTTCTACCCAAGGAGAAGTGGCCACTCGCGGCGCTTCTTGCCCCGGGTTACTGGTGGCTCTCATGGGCTAAAATGGAGATAGAGGATCACTCGTCTCCATTCTTTCCATGAGATCCACTTGCGAACCCCATGACTGCAGGCTCCGGTTCGCCTCGGCGACAGCGCTGCCTGAGCCACGGGAAGCAAAAACTCCCTCCTTAAAGAGAGCTCTGCGTGAATGGAGAGTGCCCAGGAGAGCTGCATGCACGCCGAGCAGTCCCCGCCCTCGAGCGCAGCTGCTGCGTGCTCCTCTCCGAGGCAAGCCACACACAGAGAGTGTGCGTCCGGTAGCGGCTCTTGCCTGACTCATTTCTACTTCTTTTCCTCTTTTTTAGTAGCTGAGTAACTATTTAGTTTCCTTTTCTTTTCAAACCTGCGACAGACTCACAGAGAGCGCGCTGAATGAATGAAGGCTGCAGTCTGATTCACCACAGGTGTTCTTAAGCACCCAGTCAGTGGCGTCACCTGAGGGTGCCGCACCTGACTCTAATCTAGACGGATTTCACAGCAGATTCAGAGCGTCTCGCCAAGGGCTTTCCATAGCGTTTTGACGCAGTGTTGAGTTCCTGAAAAGGAACTAGTTAGATATGTAGAAGGACTTAACCATTAAGGGCCTTATAGGTGAGTAATTGTATTTTGTAACTGATACAGAACTTAATAGGCAGGTGTCAGGATAGAGACAGGAGGCTTGTGGATCCATGTGCAGACTATTTAATTAAAGCTCACAGTACAGGCAAGCAGGGTCATTGAACAGCAAACAGGGACATCAGAGGCAAAGACAACAGAATAATCCAAGAACGTAGCAGGGGGTCGAGCAAACGGTAAACAGTATCCAGAGGGACAGAGACAAGAGTGAATATCTAAGGCAGGCAGGGTCAGTAACAATAAATTCATAACGGGGAACAGAAAAACACAGGGAACACAGGAAACACAGAAGTCTTACAAAGGGGTAAATCAACACAATGATCAGCGGCATAAAAATCATCAAACAACCTTTATATATGCTTCATAACGAGGTAACATTACAGGAGACAATACAGGGTTGGTAAGGATATGCTTTGTATACAGAAACAGTTTGGGGATATTTTACCGTGGCCAAGAGTCTGCCCCTTACGAAAATTAACCATGGTTTTACTATAGTAACCATGACCGTAGTAACCACGTTTTTTTGGTGCGTTTTTTTTGTTTTAAAAAACTATGGTTCTGATACCATGGTTTACTACAGTTATATTGTAGTAATACTATAGTAAAACTGTAGTAAACCACGACTGTAGTAACCATGGTTTTTTGGGGCGTTTTTTTGTTTTACAAAAACCATAGTTCTGATACCATGGTTTTACTGCAGTAATATTGTAGTAATACTATAGTAAACTTTGGCTATAGTAACCATGGTTTTTTTGGTGTGATTTACTATGGTTGTAATATCATAGTTTAACCGTGGTTTTACTAAAATATCTCAAATTAAATTTAAGCCTAGGTATTCAACAAACATCAACAAAATAAAAACAGAACGACAAGTTACTATTCTATGATATAGACTTTATTACAGCAGTTACTGTACATCATCTGAAAGAAAAAAATAATTGTTGCAATTGTTCTCACGTGACAAAATATTAACTAACTTTTAAATAAATGGTGATAAAGCACTGCAGTTGTAGAGATGTTTTTCTGCCAATTTAATAAAAACAGCAATTGTTTCACTGTAATAATGAATTATCTCTATACAAAATTAATCACATGCTGTACAAATAAACATAAGTTAGTGCACATACACAGCATTATACCACCTACCTGCTTTACAATATCTTATGTAGGCTCTTCTGTACATTATAACCATAAACATTACATTCTAAACCTAAAAACACCAGACCGCTTGCTATTTTAAATCCTAATTAAAACTTGTACGAGGAACAAACACAATCATTCTTCTTAACAGAGTAATGTTTTATATTAATGGACAATTCCAACAATAGTGGAATTGATATTTTTTCACTTATTTTCTAACAAAAAATATTTTAAAATTGTAAAATGTATATTTTAGTCAGAATTATTAGGGGTCTGTTTGTTTAAATGAACTACTCAATTTCATTGAAAATTATGTTAGTTTTATACAACATTTATACACAAGCACAAAACAGGAGATGTGTGCAGGTGAAAAAAAAAGTTATTTCATTGGAAAAGTTTTACACGTTCTACAAAATACATTCACAAGAAATGATCAAATATAAACTAACATAATATGAAGATTTCAGTCGTTTCAGGCCTAAAGCCAGCTGATTTATTCTACATTGAGTCACCTCATGGGGACCAATGAAGACCAGATGAATCCTCCACACATTTACTTGGTGAAGGAAATGTCCCTCTTTTCAAAATCTTCTGATGCTGCACACATGGCAGTAGTTGTCAATATGAAGTCCAGTAGGTTACAGTCCACCTTTGGTTTGGTTGTCTTGATCTTCACCCTATATAGTCTCAAGACCTAAAAAAGAGAAGAATATATTATATTAGAGCTGCATGATTCTGGATAAAATGAGAATCACGATTTTTTTTCTTAGACTAAAGATCACGATTCTCTCACGATTCTGGTTAACCTTTTTTTATTTTAAAGATTTACCCCTGAAAAGTAGGTTGTCAAACAGCAGTAAAATATCAGTTAAATAAGACAAGAAATGAAGTGTAAAATAATGTAATAATGTAAAGAAAAAAAAAATTTACATTGAAAAAATTTTACATATATTTGTTTATTTTATATTTTATATTTATTCTGATTTATTTTATATTTTTTTAAGTGACTATTGTATTTTTTGTTTAGCAATTATAGATGTGAATTGATGTGAGACTATATATATATGAATACACAGCTAGTGCATTACAATAGTGAGTCCTTTCTATTTTCCATTTCAACCCCCAAGCTGATTAATTTTACAGACTGATAAACAAAAGATTAATGTAATATAGACTACTCAATCTAGCCTAATGCACTACAAGCTGTGGTTCAGTCTTTCCCTAAACACCTTTGACCAATTGTTGCTTTATTTTTTCGCTGAATCTGATTGGTTGGTTCTTGTAGCATGACCCACGCACAGCGGACCGCTTGCGGCAATCTAAAAAGCTGAAATGCGTCTGGAAGTATTTTCCATTGTGGTGCAAAATGTGCATCTATATTTGAAATAATGGACTTGAGCGCGCAAAAGACGGCACATGTGAACAGTCCCTAAAAGCACAGTCGGCATGCGCTGATCTCTGCTCTCATCCATGATTAAGTATACCTCCAAAGCTGCGTGGACGTGGATGTGCACAAGAAGGAACGGAACGTAACCTGCGTAACAAGCACACCTGGCCTTCTTCCTGCAAAACCGCATGTGACGTCAGGCATGATCACTCCCGCTGTGAGTGAGTGTGTCTTATTTTGAGATCACCACAGTTATGCTCGTCTCCTGACCTTGAAAATATAATTGGCTGAATCATATAAATGCTGGATTAAGATCGTGTGGGGGGTCGAATCGAGATTGCAATCTTTTAATGATTAATTGTGCAGCTCTATATTATATATATAAGTTTAGCAACGGTACAGTGAGCCCACGGTTTGATTTGTATCACGGTTTTCTGGCCACGGTAACGAGATACCCACGCACTCAGACTTTCCAATTCCCTGCCCAGTGTGTATTTGTGCACAGCTAGGCGAGAACAGAAGAGCCCGGAGTGCCTCGCAAGTCCAACCCATAAAAACGGACAAAAGTGTGAGGATATGGACCACCTGCTAGCAGGGCCTTCAAGGCCGCCACACCACGTGTTGAGTGCGCTCTGACTCCTAGCCTCGGTTGGAGAACAGAGGACTCGTAAGAAGTATTAATGGCATCCACTATCCATCTGCTTAAAGTCTGTTTAGTCACAGGGCACCCCTTTTTGGGTGGCCCAAAGCATACCAGCAACTGTTCAGACTTTCTCCACAGGGCAGCTCTGTGGACGTATGCGTCCAGTGCTCGCAATTTAGACACCTCGGTATGGAAATCGAGATAAAATGGCAGGCTCCTTCTTGAAGGCATTTATTTATTTTAGCAGCGCAGTTACTTTTCATCTCTGCTGCAGCTCAATTTTTAAATCAATGGCAGCGCGAGACACCACCTTCAAGCCTCATACTGGGGTGAGGAGGAGACCTTAGTCTCCTCAGTGCCCTCCATCTTTTTCAGCCTCAAGTGCTTCTATGACTTAAATGGGTAAAACATACTTCACCGAGGTTTACCAGGTCACTGATCTGCTTCTCCACGGCCTCAAGCTCGAGCTGCACAGAATGCAGCTCAAACGTGTCCTCTCCTGCATTTAAAAGTAGACACAGATCAGCCATTGAAGCAAGTAGCAGTTAGTAAAACAATGGTATAGAGAAGTAGTGTAAGTTAGACCACGTTGGAGATGCTGAAGTGCAATAAGCTAATAGCAAACTGGAATATTGATAACAAGGCATTATTATAGTTTTTGTTGTAGAATATGATAGGAAATATATTCACATATTATAGATATGAAAATAATGGCATATCTAACTGAATATCTAACTACAATAATTTAGTTTACGGAGATCAAACTGAAAACATGCAGTAGCAACAAACAGGTAGTTACGTAAGATGCCTATAAGTCCTTATTATAAAAGCGTTACTAAAACCTTTAACAATTTATACAATTTATAACCCCTCAACACTTTTAAAATAAATCGCCATTGTAACAGTGATCACAGTTTAGGTTCTCTTTCAATCAGTCACTATGATGTTACATCGACTAACATCATGGGGTATCACTCCCACATAACCTCTAGGCTTAAAGAAAAGACCGATTAAATTTGTTGAGTGAATTTTGCAAGCCAAGCTGCTTTAGATTCTGCACTGACGTCATCTCTATGGAAACACCCCATGTCCGCATACCCTTTGCAATAATTTTACAGTTTCAAAACTGTACAAAAATAATGTTTTTTTTTAGTTGTAACAACAAACAGATAAATACAGATAAATACATCCATGCTCTCCATGTAATTAGATACAGCTTGCTAGCACATTTTGCCTTCATTTTTCATGCCATTTTTAAGCAGGTCATATCAAATGTTTCTAATCACACTTAAGAGCTGTCACAGTCACTGACTGAACTTAACCCTCTGCGGCCTGTTTGATTTTTGGACGATTTTTCTTAGTGCAAAAGACACTAATATAGCTCTGTTGATTTTGGTCACACAAGTGTTATACACCATTCGAATCTGTTAAATGTCTACCTTTTTCGAATTCACTCTCAGTAACAACAAAATTGTGTGCTTTTGCAAAATAAGGAAAATAAAAAGTGTGAGTTATTTTTCTTTGTTTCATTGATGGAGCGATGATAGCTGATGCCAACGCAGAATGTGGTGATCAGTGCCTCATAGATATACGTAGATTTGGACAGTTCCGCGGCAAAGAAGAAGGGAAGATCCCTTTGTCCAATTCTTCTGAAAATTGGCTCATATGATTTTTGAACCAAGCTGCATGTAAATGTCAGAACAGATTTTTTCACATTCACTTTTCCCAAGAAATTACCCACCAAAGTAGACCGTGCCTGCCTTATGTAGCATGAATAGGAATTCAAATGAAAATTAACTGATTATTGTATTCAGTATTTTTTCTTTCTTTTTCCTTCAATACAGTGCAAAACTACACACAGAGCATCAGAAACAAAGGTAATGTAAACAGATGTAAATTATAACCTTATTGTACTCAAACATTGTTTTTGTATACACATTTCTGCATCTAAAGTATTTAATAAATTATTTACACACGTAGTTCAGTATTTTGTTAAGCTTGATACTACTTTTAAATGTCATCGTCTTTACAACGTTTTTAAAAACATTTTCTGCAAATAAATTCTCACTTTTAAAAGTCACAAAATAATTTGTTTTTTTTTTACATGCTGTATTTCAAATTTTTAGAGATGAACTTGAACAATACAAGACCAGTTTTGAGCGCCTCCAAGCAAGGTATGGTATTATAGAGTATATTGTTATTTTCAAGAGACCTAGTCTCTTACCTTTACAATTTAAAAACTACAGACAAAATAATTATTATTGTTGACTTTAACAAACAAGCAAACAAATAAACAAATACATGATGGCATTAGGGTGACCACCTGCTAATAAGCCCAAGGGGGGACAAGGGGTATGTTTCTGAGGGACAATGTGGGACACTGCCT